>CAXIPT010000138.1:0-35121 GCA_964030475.1 Tethya wilhelma
GCCTGGTATCTAAAATCACGTGGGGTAGAAGGGTGGTAGAAGGGTGATTAGTGTGCGTGGGCATGGCGATTGATATCTTAGCCTGCCCACGCTTTAAATTGGAGTTCAACCGAGTTCAACTGAGTTCAACAGTGGAAAGCAAACGGTAGATTGTGTATTTGTAACAGAAACAGCAAATGGGTGTTAGAAAGAGTATTATTAGGCTGTCTATGGCTTGAGTCTGCATCAAACTGTCCAAAATTAGCCGACCTGGCAACTTGAATGGCAGAATACTCGCGCGAGCTGATTTTCTACCAAGTATTGGTAGTGTAGAGCATCAGTAAGTTATACATTATAACCATAGACTATTGATAGACAATATACTAGTAGCAACTAGCTTTCTTTACAACTTTGTAGCTGCTCGTAGCGCTCAGCGATCGCGAATTTTGCTTCTGTGCGCAGAACCAAGAGTTTGACGTCATAATTCTAACCGCTGCACCCACGCATTTATTCTTTAGCAACAATTGACGTCATACACGTGATTTTAGATACCAGGCTCTCTCTTTCTTGGGCTGGTCTAAAAAGAGGAATGGGAAACGAGGAAATGGAAATGGGAAATGAGGAAATGAAGAAATCATTTAGTCATGCTTCTATGGCCATGTACACTATGATCTGTCACTTTGCTCCTTTCTTCATGTCACTGAATGAATACTGCTGACACTACAAAGCATAATAGTTTACATCCTGTTCAGCCCAGCTATACTTTGCCTCATGATGGATCAGAGATGATTATCCTTTGCAAGACTCAGTCTTGAAGCATGTAGTTAGGGTATCTGTTATACCAGGCATCTTTACCAGTCTCGCCGATTGATAGACTTAGTCTGGCCTGAGAGACTATCAAAACAGATTAAAGACTCAACAAAAATTCTTCACTCAAGCTATAAGACATTCTGATTGATCTTTGCACGGGTTCAAGCTCAAGGTACATATATTTGCCAGGTATAGTGGTACAGCAAGAAACCAGCATAGATTTCAGTCTAAGTCCAAACTTTGCATCTTGCTTCAAACTCAGTGAGCTCGAGCTCATGATCATTTGATACAATTTTCAATACAGTGATTGGGCTCAGTGCATGCCTGACTTTGAAAGATATTATAGCATGAGCTATATAACCTATGGTACTATCATCTCCAATGTCTCAATGTCATAATTTTTAGTAGTAAATGCATATGTTACTAATACCAACAACTTGCCTTCTGTTCAGCCCCATCCCACCCATGGCGACTGATCTTAATTGGCAGGTCTAGCTAGCTAGCCTAGGTCAATGTAAGTATCACTTATGTTCTCTTTAGTTTACTGAGGTGAGAAGCAAACTTGCTCAACTGTTGAATAAATTGAGGAATAAATAACTCGTTTCCTCATTTCTTCATTTCCGATTTCCACATTTCCATTTACTCATTTCCCATTCCTCTTTTTAGACCAGCCCCTCTTTCTTTGCGCACTTCCATAATTTCCGGTGGGAGGGAGCCTGGGAACGAGGCTAGCAACTATCTGCATAGTTTAATTGAGCGGGAGCACGAATTTCCAAAGCAGTTTACTCGTTTTGGGAAGTTGTAACCGCCTGAACCCTTCTCCCTGTTAACTGTCTCTGTAAAAGACGGTAGGCGTATGTAGCCACTTGAAGTTTAAAATTCCGGCATAATTTTTAATATTGGCGTATTATGACGTAATTAACTTCGAACATAAACGCTCGTTTTCGGATAAAACCATGCATAGATGATAAATTCGGCAAAAAATCGAGGATGGGGAGAATGATATTATTATACATGCATGTATACATATATATATATGGTGTATAGAGCAAGAGAACAAAATTTTATTTTAATGATCTCTGTATATATATATAGAGACCATTAATTTTGTGATATGCAAGTAATGATACAAAATTATATAACACAATAATTATGTGTTCTGTGTGGATTTAGTAAATAGGTGGGTCAGTGATAATTAGGATAATGTCAATGGGTTATAGTGATATTAGATCTGGAAGTTATAACTCAAGTGGTAAAAAATTTATTAAAAATTGAGTAGTGCATGCAGGAATAATTATGCAGTCATGCATGCCGGCTGTAAAAAAACAATCACATGTGTGCAAGGCAAGTCCGAAATTCTGCACATGACTACTTCATTTTCATGAGTCAGTTTAATTAATGTTGCTCATTTGGCTCATGAGCCAATGCAAGCAATTACCAGACTAATTTAGTTGAAGTATATAAGCATGTATAATAGGCATGAAGCTCAGATAAAATCCGGAAAATCTGATTATTCCAGATTTTTTTAATGTCAGTTTTCTTGGTAATAGAATAATTATATTTCTTAACATAATCTATCTATTGGGACCCAGAAGTTAGAATTAATTAGACCTCAGCACTACCTAATTTACTATTAATAAGCAGTAATTATATATACAAGATTATGCAAATCCGGAATAATTGGGTTTCTCATTGTACTTAAGGGTGGTCGGACATAGCAACACGCGAATATTGCGCAAAGAGCGTAGGCAGGAAGAATTGCGTCATAATTGTGTCGTATAACATCACCACAAACCTCAACCAGAAGTATAGAATGATTGCGCATGAAGATTCTACGCGGGATCTTACAACTAGACAGCTGGCTACTTTTTTGTTGCTTTTTTTACAACACAACAAGGCTTAGCCCTAATCAAAGGGAAAGAGATCTTCAAACGAGACTGACACCAGGTGGCAAGTATTTAAAATGCCTGGAAGCAACAGAAAAAGTTTAACAGTACTACTATACACATCAATAACCAGTATAATTGGGTAAGTATCAAAATTGAATGGTTTGTATTCCAGAAGTATAGAGCTAGTGTAAATATTATATCAATGCCAGAAAATAAAGTGTTTATGAACTGGCTGGCTTTCAGGTGGACCATCAAGACGACTCCGATACAGCAACAGAGCTGGATGGTATAGTAAATGAGCTAGTTTCCTAAGACAGAACAGATGGATGCTAAATCCAACTTAAAACTCAATGACGAGGAACTTCGCTGTTGAGGATACAAAGTACGGTCCAAACAAGGGTGAATTTCTGCCAATATAAATTGTTGTGTACCACAAGGTAACAAGTATGATGTTGTCATTCATACTATAAAATCTGTAAAAAAAAAAAAAAAAAAAAAAAAAAGGAAAGAAAAGAAAAAAAAAAACTTGTGATCAACAAAAAACCAAACAGTATTTTATTTTGCTTACAAGATTGAGCGTATCTGTAGAACCTCTGCTGCATATGAAAAGTACTCTGCTACTTCAAGGTGTACAGATGCCATACTGAAAGAAGAAGAATGATACAAGAAGTGAGACAAACATGCACAAGTCAAGAGTACGTATATACTGCTTATGGTTGTATTAAAGGTGAAAGCTTTATTGATTTTTTGCACTTAATTTTTTCAAGATAGGTCTGTAGGTTTGTGTGCTCTACTTACTAACACTTACAAACTATCTTTATGTGGTGCTAAAGTTGCATGGGTCCAATCCACTATTGTTGAAATTCCAGTCCCGAATATCAAGGCACCTAATGTATTATTTTTTGTACCGTGTATCTAATTTTTGTGCTAAATGAATGTTTTCTTCAAACATACATGACCTATTCAAATGACTCAGTATACAAGTAGTAAAAATTTCAAAAAAATAAGTCGTGTAGGAATGGGCAGTGCGACAAAAAGTATTGGAACAAGGAATGTCTCAATTTCGGCACATGACTACTCCATTTTATTATTGCCTCCCTCATATGGACAGCGGCCTCAGTGTCATAAATGCAATGACTGCACAAAAGTACCTGCTGCATTGGTTCAAACTCCTAATCAGTTGGCTAAGCAGTGGAGTAAAATATAACAGACAGGCAACTTAAACTGGACAGCCAGCCAAGAGTTGGGCATAAAAATGAAGTAGTCATGTGCCGAAATTGAGACATTCCTTGTTCCAATACTTTTTGTCGCACTGCATGCCCATTCCTACACGACTTACTTTTTTGAAATTTTTACTACTTGTTCATTCACTTTTTTCAACACTACAGTGTGAAGACTATCAGAGACTGGTTAGTCCCTACAAAAAGCTTGAGTAGCAGCTGTATGCACTACATTATGCTAGGCTAATGCGCATGTGCAGTATAATGCCACGTAGATAGACAATTAATGACCTTTGAACTTTACCCGCAAAGATGGCTGCATTGAAGTACATGAATTTATACACTAAGTTTCAAAGCTTTCTAGTTTTTGTTTAGGCCCATTCATGATGAAAACGAGTATCAAGGAATGTAGTACCTATGAGAAGAACTTACACTGTGCTGTCAAAGTTGGCTCAACCCATTCTGGTTCTCTGGAAATGCTTTTCAAGTAAGTCCGAAGGAAGTACGTAAGTACGTTAGGTGAACAAAATTACACAGATATGGCTTCTACCTTAGCGACTTCTTGGACTCCTCTGAAGACTGTTTGTAAGCTCTACTTTTGAAATACAGTTAAAAATCTACCAGAAAGTGGGTGAAGAAAGGTTTCAGAGTTAAATTTCGTTTTCTCGCAAATTTATTACAATGAATATTTTGTTTTGTGCATATGGGACATTTGGCCCATTCCTACTATACGTACTACCGTACGTATGATAAGGAAATACTATATGGCCAGAAAACTTGAATCTATTCACTGTGTCCAAGTTTACAGTCCCGAAAAGTCTGCAAATTCAGCTAGTTTGTTGGATTTTGCTACACGTTTTGTGCATGGACTTACTTACAAGTATAAGCATCCTACTGTTCGCTTTCAAGTGTCAAGTTTAGTGTGGGTTGTACTAGCTGGCAGCTGCCTCGATGGTCACCAAAAAAAAACCATAACGAGGCAATCGGGCCTGCCCAACGACCTAATATACAGGACTATACTGCTCATGTGATCGGTTTCCGATCCCGTTTATACGTAGTCTCTATTATCCATGTACAAACCAGACTGGTTGTGCGAATCAGGTAAAATTGAAGTCTCAGTGCAGACTGATGCTGAGATGTAGCGCAATGCCTCTGTGCAATGAAAATATTTCGCGCAAAAATGTGAAATAAACTGAAACCGCATTTTATTCCAAAAGCAATAATTTACCAAACAACCAGTTTTCGCTTGGAGCCTCACAAATGAAATGAAATAGCCATGTGCCGAAATTGAGACCATTCCTTGTTTCAATACTTTTTACTTTAAAAATTTTACTAGCTATTTAATACAAGTATAGTAAAAATTTTATAAAAATTAGAAGTGTAGGAATGGGCAGTGCGGTAAAAAGCAATGAAACAAGGTAATTAAGTCTCTGAATTTCGGCACATGACTACTTCATTTAATGAGTCAATTGCAAGTTTGAATTCCATCATAGTGTCGGTTATTTGGCTCATGAGTCAATGCAAGCAATCACTTGACTAATTTGGATAAAGTAACAAGTATGTAGAATGTAGGTACACAGTAATGTATAAGAGTTGGGTACAAAAAATGAAGTAGTCATGTGCCGAAATTCAGAGACTTACCTTGTTTCATTGCTTTTTACCGCACTGCCCATTCCTACACTTCTAATTTTTATAAAATTTTTACTATACTTGTTCATTAACACCAAGGTGCTTCTGTATTCATACAGCAGAGACTAGTTGTATACAAGAAGCAGAACTGTACATTTAATGCGCATGCGCATTATAAGTAATTGCAAACCACGTGGTCTATTGACGACCTTTACCTACATAAAAATGGCTAAATAAAAGTACAGTATTTTATATCGAGATTTTCAAAGCTGCCTAGATTTTGTTTGCTGCCTTTTCGCCAGCTAACAAGTCAAAAAGGACGTACTACAGATGAAATGAAGTCTCACTATATAGTTAAAGTTGGCTCAATGCCTTTAGTTTGTCTGGAAATCGCGTTCAAGTAAGTCAGTTAGGAAGGAAGGAAGGAAGGAAGGAAGGAGAACAAAATTGCACTCTTGTGGCTTCTCGCCAGCGCTCTCTCCAGAGTGCTCCAGAAACTTTCTGCCAGTTTTCTTGGTTAATACAGTAAGTAAACTGTCTGGGAGAGGCTATAAAATGCATTTGAAGGCTTAGCCTTGTTTCCCTGAAAGTTTATAAGCATGAACATTTTGTATTGTGTCAATGGGACAGTCGGCCCATTCCTACTATACGTACTACCGTACGTATGATAATTGTAATGTGCAAAGTACAACTTAATTATTAAACATATTAGAATTTTGTCAAAACTACAAATTACACCTGCGTTTAACATGTTAAATGCAGGTGTAATTTGTAGTTTTGACAAAATTCTAATTTTAATATTTCTTTTGGTATATTTATACCAAAAAAAAGCTCAGAACATAAGCAATCATGTGATATAGTTGGTTTGTCGTGAAACTTAACTGTATTCAAGAAATTAGTCAATTTTAAGTTGTCAGGTAGCACAAGTTTAGGGGGAAAAACAGCAACTCTAGTTACCTCTAAGCCATCTAACGTTGATTGACCGCTAATTTAATTGTGCAAAAAATGTCTGAGTACCTAATATATACATGTGTACCAAGTTCGAAGATATCTGGGGAGCTGCCATTTTTCATGTTGATCATCTTACAAAATTACCTGTATTTACAATCTTTTTTGTACCTGTATCTATAATATTTTTGTACCACAAATTTGGAGCTTATCGTATCTGACTTCTATACTGTACATTTTGCAGATGGGAAAACTACTTCTTGACACTCTTCATTCTTGTTTCGTCATCACTCCTATTATACTTTCCAGGTCTGTGTATTGTATATTATACTTCCATCTTTTAATTAGTGGTTCTAAGCTAAGGTTGCAAATAGCAGACCATTTGACAATTTGTCTAGTTGTCTATTAGCCTTAACAATCAGACCTCTGAATACTTTCAGAGTGGGAGTTTGTCCTCTCTTCTAAGGTTGTCCCCATCTCAGAGGTTCACCAAATTATAGGCACAAATTATGTACTAATGGAAAAAATATTTATTTATCATATTAATTATCGCTGAGGGTAATATAGAGCATTTCACTTCAATTGTGCTTTCAATGTGCATATTGACATACCGTAAACGTGGAAATATTGGCGGTACATTACATTTGGCGGTTTGGCNATGGAGGAAACTCTGTTGAATTCTATATTGTAGTGCACCGTAAACTAAATAAAACAGAATGGTCTGGTGACTTACAATACACCGAAGAGCCAAAGGAAAAAATTACTTTCGAAGGTTTACAACTTGGTGTTCACTATGTTTTTGCAGTTAAACCTGTATGCAGAACAAATTGCAGATATGCTGCAATTGAATCAGAAATCAGTGAACCAATTAAGACTGTACCTATCTGTAAGACTGGTAAACCAATGGCTTCAGCCGTAACTCATGATAGTATTACAGTAATGTGGGAGAAACCAGATTACGGAGAGGAGAATGTTGAATTTTACATGCTCTCTTACAGGGCGGCTGGTGACACTCAGTGGAAGAGAGAAAATGCTCAAAAAGAAATGTGTAAAAAAGTTATTGATCTTAAGGTCAACACAAAATATTTGTTTCAAGTTAGACCAGAGTGTGACGGTACTATTCAAGGTATTGAAAGTGAAATTTCAGATGAAATAGAGACAAAACTTACCTGTCAACCAGGAAAGCCGTTTGATGTCTTAGTAACTAACAATACAATTACATTGAAGTGGGACCAACCAGAGCATTACTCTGATTCTGTAGAACTTTATATTGTTTCACACTGTTCAAAACATGAATTGCACTGGAAGCACAAAACAACTACTAATGAGACTATTGAAATTAGTGGTCTTACTACAGGAACAGAGTACATGTTTAAAGTTAAACCTGAATGTAAGGAAAATCAGTACCCAGTGGCTGAGAGTGATGTTACATTGATAAAAACAAAGCTTACTTCTAAGCCAGGTCAGCCACTTGCTTGTAATGTTAGGTACAATAAATTTGATGCGGTATGGGACCATCCAGAACATGGTAAAGAAAATGTAAAGTACTATAAAGTAATGAATCAGCTATTGGATGACTTATCAACAGATCCAGAATGGATAACAACAGAAACAAAAAATGTAATTGAAACTGTATCCATAAAGGGACTTATCTCAAACCATAAATATCATTTCAAAGTAATCCCAGTATGTCAAAATAACGAGAATGGAATGGAGAGTGATATGAGTATTCCTATTAATACTCCACCAGCTTGCCAACCTAGTATCCCAATTGCTACTAACATTACACACAACAGTATATCTCTTACTTGGGAGAAACCTAGTTATCGTAATGACCAAATTAAACATTACACTGTGCGGTGTCATTCTCATTGCCACACAAAACTAACTAGTGGTGGTTTAGACCAAAAAATACTAAGTACAAAGTCTGAAGAAACACAAATTAAGTTTAACGATTTAAATATTGACACAGAGTATGTTTTCATTGTAGTTCCTGAGTGTCATGCATCAGAAGTTGTTGGTGTTGAAAGCGATGAAAGTGAACGAATAAGAACAAAAGCAGCATCTTCACCGGAAAAAGTAAAAGCTAAGGCAGTGGATCACAAAAGTATCAAGGTGACATGGTCAACACCTACAATAATAACTAAAAACTTTTCATTATACTGTGTATCTTATAAAGCCACTCAAAGTGATGAATGGAAAATTAGTGAAAAGGTACCAAGAGGAACTGGACGTACATGCATTGTACGCAAGCTTACTGCAAGTACACAATACACATTTAAAGTGTGTGCCCAAACTGAGAATGGACTCCAAGGTACTGAAAGTAAAGCTATTACTACTGAGACAAAACCTTCATGTAAACCAGGTAAAATTTATTGTAATTCTGTATCTCATGACACAATCGAGATAGAGTGGGTCAAACCAAAAGACTTTTTTTCTAGTGTCGAAAATTACATTGTTTCCTACCATGCTCAAGATAGTGTGATGAGTGTTATCGATACTAAGTGTACTAACTGCTACATAACAGTTCCAAACTTGAAATTAAACACAGGCTATGTGTTTAATGTGAAACCAGTTTGTTCTTCAAGATTCCTATCAGGCAGAACTGCTGTTGAGAGCACTGACAGTGATGTTATCTTTACTGAAGCCACTTCTAAACCAGGCAGACCAACTGCAGTAGCTTCTTCAGTAACTCACAATAGTATTAGATTACAATGGATGGAGCCAGAATATGGAGCGCACAACATAAAGTCTTACACTGTATTTTACCACAAATCTTCAGAAGTAACAGACGCTTGGTTGAAAACAGAAACTGATAGAAGACAAACATCTATGACAATAAGTGAACTGCCACTGAATTCTTTGTATACTTTTAAAGTGCGTCCGATAAGTACAACAGGAATTGATGGGACTGAGAGTGATGTCAGCGGCCCCATTCAAACAAAAGCTACCTCACCTCCAACTAATCTTGCTGTTACTGAAAAAACACATAACAGCATAAAGTTGTTGTGGAGTCGTCCAGAATATCTGGATAAAGATATTACACAGTTACAGTACTTGGTACTTTACTCAAAAGTAAGTGATTTACAAACCAAACCTAGCTCTATAGCAACAAAGGAAGAATTTGTAGAGGTTAAAGGGCTTTTGCAAAAAACAATGTACACATTTAAGGTGATTCCAGAATGTGGAAATGATTTCCTGAGTCTAGAGAGCTCAGAAAGTGAGCAATTTGGTCCAGTTGAAACAAAACCCTCCTGCAAAACAAGCATTCCAGTTGCTAGCAAAATAACTCATGATTCTGTAGAGCTGAATTGGAACAAACCAGACTTTGCAAGTGACAGTGTCGATTATTATAACATTTCATACTGGCCAGCAGATGATCCTGAAAATATTATCAGTGTACAGAAAACTGATGGAAAGACCGAAATAGAAACAATCCAAGATCTTTTTTTCAATACTGCATATATCTTTAGAATTCGTCCAAATTGTGCTAATCCAGAAATTGGTACAGAATGTAGCTATAGCAATGAAATTAAGACCAAAGCAACCTCTAACCCAGGAAAACCACAAGCTTCAAAATTGTTTATCACACATAACAGTGTTGAACTAAATTGGAAAAGGCCTGAGTTTGGCAGTGAATTAATCAAATCATACACCGTTTCCTACTGCAAATTGAAAGATTTGGAAGATCATTGTCAAAACTTATGGAACACTAAAGAAACAGACGGACTACAGGAAAATATATATATTGGTGGATTAAATCTCAAAGAAGAGTATGTTTTCAAAATTCTCTCCATTTGTATGGATGAACATTGCGAAGGCTCTGAGAGTGATCATAGTGATCCAGTTATCACTCGAGCAACATCACCTCCAGGTATACCAAATGCCTCAAATGTTTCAAATGACAGTATTCAGCTAGAGTGGTCCCCACCAGAATGTGGTGCTGGCAATGTAGCAGCTTATACAGTGTTCTATCGATCCAGAAAAGATGAAGAATGGAAAAAGCAAACAAGCAATCGAGAAAGTTTGAAAATTCTAGGACTTGAGATGAATACCAGGTACATGTTTAAAGTGAAGTCTGAATGTAATTCTGGACTAACTGGATCAGAAGGCATTTCAAGTGAATATACAACAAGGTCAACTTCAAAACCAGGAAGACCTAATGCCATTTCATCAACATATGATTCAATTAAATTAAAATGGACTAAACCAAACAAAGGTTATGAAAACATTAAATTTTATAAAGTTTTTTACCATCAAATGGAATCCTACACGACTTCAAACTTGGATGATACAGTGTGGGAAGAGCATGAAACAAACGACACACATCTTTATGCTGAAATAATTGGTCTCAATTTGAATACTCAGTATGTCTTCAAAGTGCAACCTGTATGTCTTTCAGGTGATGGATTGGATAGTGATTATAGTGAATTGTGTTCAACTAAAGCAACATCTCCTCCTGGAATACCAGAAGCCTCATATGTAACTCATGACACCATTGAATTGAAGTGGTGCAAACCTGTATATGGTAGTAAGAATGTAGACCACTATATTATTTCATATCAAGATGAAAGTGGTACACCAGAAGAGTGGAAAACGAGAGAATTGAAGACAAGAGGTTCAGATGAATTTATGACAGTGACCAAACTAAATCTTGGAAGCAGCTACAAATTCACAGTCACAAGTGTATGTGCAGGACCACTTACAGGAATGGAAAGTAAACCTTGTCTACCAATTAATACAAAATTTACTTCGCCACCTGGCAACCTAAAGGCTGTTGATGCTAAACAAATCACTTGCAATACAATAACCTTGAGTTGGACCAAACCACAAATCGGAAGTGAGCATATTACACATTATTACATATATTACTGTGCCACAGCACTTCAAGACAAGTGGCTCGGTCCCATACAAACACCTGATGATAAAAATGTTTTTACTGTTTCTAAACTAACCACTCAGACACAATACAAGTTTAGAGTAGAACCAGTGTGCAAAACTGGTAAGGGATCTGAAAGCAAGTGCAGTGATGTCATTGCAACCAAGCCATCTAGCAAACCTGGTAGACCTAAGTTAACATCTGTTGCACATGACAGTGTGTATTTGGAGTGGCAGAAGCCTAGGTATGGTAGTGAGGAAGTTGAATACTATACAGTTCTATGTCAAAAAATTATGTTAAATCAAAATCAGCTAGAAAAAGAGCAAAAAGGATCTAAAAAATGTTCTATTCATATACATGACCTTTTTCCATGTACCAAATATGTGTTCATAGTCCGTCCTGAATTCAAATCTAAAATATTAAATCTTGCTGAATGCAGTGAACCTAGTGATCCTATTGTAACCAAGGCTACTTCACCACCTTCGAAACCTACTGCTGGCAAAGTGACACATAACAGTGTTCAATTAAGGTGGAATGAGCCAACATATGGAAAAAATTTCATTACAAAATATTGTATCATGTATCAACTTGTTAGGGGTTCTGAGTATCTCCCCATTCAAAAAGTTGATTTTGTAAGAAAAAATGAAACAGAAGTCCTTGATCTCAATCCAGGAGAAAAGTATGTTTTTAAGGTGTGTGCTATTTGTGATGAAGGAGAAGGCTCAGAAAGTGAAACTAGTGAAGTTATTGAGACTAAAGCCACTTCACCACCAGAGATAATAGAACCTGTTTCAGAATCTGTAACTCATAACAGCATCAAATTAAATTGGACCAAGCCTGAAATCGGAAGGAATATTAAGGTTGAACTTTACTCAGTATGGTATCAGCAATCTGCTGATAAGCAATGGACACAAAAATGTACAGGTAATGTTCAAGAGTCAATCTTACTCGAGGATCTAAATCTAAACACAAGGTACAATATCAATGTTCAACCAAAATGTAAAAGTGGAATTGGTAGTAATAGTAAAACTGTTACCATTACAACAAAGTCAACCTCACCACCTGGACAACCAACTGCTCTGTTGGTTCTCCATAACGAGATTCATTTAAAATGGACTAAACCAACCCTTGGTGCTCAGAATATGTCAGGATACACCATATTTTTCTGTCAAGCAACTGAGAAGACAAAAGAGTGGATTGATTTAAAGTACATAGTTAAACCAAGTGACGAATCTACAATTATCCCAAACCTGAACCCAGGCACCAGTTATATATTTAAATTGTTAACACAAACTAAGTCAGGTACTGGCACTGAAAGTGATCCTAGTGATCCCATTGAGACAAAAGTAACTTCAAAGCCTGGTACACCTGAAGCATATGAGATTAGCCACATCAGTTTGAGCTTACGTTGGACAAAACCAATATATGTGAGTAGCTTAGTTAAAGAGTATGTTGTACTCTACAAAGAAGCTACACTTGTAACAGATTGGGAAGAGCGAGTGTGTAAAATCAATGACATGGTTATTGGTGGACTTAACCCAGGAAAACAATACATTTTCAAAATTCTCCCAAAATGTGAAAGTGGTGAAGGTACTTTGAGTGATGTCAGTAAACCATTAGAGACTAGATCTACCTCACCACCAGGAAAGCCAAAAGAATCAATGTTTGAAGGAAGTATAACGCATGACAGCATTACTTTAACCTGGACAGCTCCTACTCATGGTACTAACAATGTAACAGGTTACATACTCCACTACAAAATAAGGGATCATGATCATGATAGTTGGAAGAAATGTGTGGTAAATTCTGCTGCTGCTATTGTTTCTCAAACTGTGAAGAAGCTTAAATCAAACACTAAATACATATTCAAAGTCAGCTCAACCTGCCCTAAAGGTATTGGTGCTGAAAGTGAATGCAGTGAACCTATTGAAACTAAGCCATCATGTAAACCAGGTAAACCAGAAGCAGTTAATATAACACATGAATCAATGAGTCTAAAATGGGGTGAACCTGAGTATGGTAAAGTGATAAGCTATACTGTGATTTGCAAAAAGTTGGGTACCAACCAAATGATACAAGAAACAACAAACGAGATTTCTATCAAATTGGAAGGGCTTGAACACAAAACAGAATATGAAATTGAGGTTAACCCACAAATTATACCCGAAAGTGGAATTATTACCGAGAATAGTGAAACAGCAACCATAAAAACTAAGCATATTCCATTAGCTGAACGCATGAAGAAAAATTCTAAACTCTTAAAAAGTGGCAACAAATGTTGTCCTGCCATATATCAGGTCCCAATACAGGTTGTCAAAGAAGATGATCAAAACAAGATCAAGGAATGCTTTGTTGGAGAAGATGAAGTCAAACAAAATGTGACCATTAACTATAGTAGAGGAAAAGTTATGCTTATAGTTGGTGCTACTGGAACTGGAAAGTCTACATTGATAAATGGACTCGTAAACTATTTCTTTGGAGTAAAATGGGAGCATTCATATCGTTTCAAACTGATTGTTGAGGAATCACAGTCTGATCAAACAAAGAGTCAAACTAAGTGGATTACAGCTTACACAATACAACAAATGGAGGAATGCCCCATTGACTATCCTCTAACAATCATTGACACTCCAGGGTTTGGAGATACTGAAGGAATCGAGAGAGACCAAAGACTGGTTGAACAGATTCGAGCATTTTTCTGCACTGAGGGTGATGGTCGTATAGAACAACTCAATGTGATTGGATTCGCTACTCAATCAGGTCTAGCCAGACTTACACATCTACAAAAGTATATTTTTCACTCAGTGCTGTCAGTGTTTGGAAAAGATGTCAAAAATAATATCTGCATGATGATCACATTTGCGGATGGAGCAACTCCTCCAGTATTGAAAGCTGTCTCGACGGCTGGTGTTCCTTATTACAAACATTTTCTATTCAATAACTCAGCTCTTTTTAATGAAAACGGTGCAAAAAATAACGGAGGGAAAATGTTTTGGAATATGGGAGCCGCAAGCTTCGAGCAATTTTTTGAAGAATTGGGAAAAATTACACCAATAAGTTTACTGCTCACAAAAGAAGTTCTTGAAGAGAGGGAACATTTAGAGGTGTGTATTGAAGGCCTTCAACAACAAGTACGAGTTGGGCTAACAAAAATTGATGCATTGCACCAAGAAGAAGATATTTTAAAGAAACATGAAGCCCAACTTTGTGAAAATAAAACATTCACATACACTGTTAAAGTTATAAAACAAAGAAAGACTGATCTAAACACAGGAGAATATGTGACTAATTGCCTCACTTGCAACTTCACATGCCACTATCCTTGCTACATTCCAAAAGATGAGAACAAGTATTATTGTGCAGCTATGGGAAATGAACGAAATACAACAAAAGCTGAGTGCTCAGAGTGTCCACAAAAATGCCACTGGTCAAAGCATGTCAACAATCCTTATAAGTTTGAAATCTATGAGGAAAATGAAGTCAAAACATCAGATGACCTCAAAAAGAGATATTATGATGCTAAAGGTGGAAAGTTGAAGGTTGAACATATGATCATAAAACTTCACAAAGATTTAGAGGAGTGGTATAAAGAGGTTCTTGAAACAATTTATCGAACCCATCAAATCTTGAAAAGGTTGGGCGAAATAGCCCTGAAACCAAATCATCTCACAGAAGTTGGATATATAGAACTATTAATTGAGTCTGAGAAACAAGAGGCTGAACTTGGATTTCAGGAACGCATTCGGTCACTGGAAAAAATCAAAGAAAAGGCCATACTATGTGAAAAAATCCCACTTGAAAAGTTTTTTGACTCAGGCAGTTCAAAATTTGCAAAAGTAAAGCCTTGGGAAAAATTAATTTCTACTCTTAAAAGTGAACAAAAGTGATTAAAAGTTATTGTTCATCAATAGAAGTTGATAATAATTGTAGTTGATTGCACACAAATATACACTAGGCTATAGTCAATTAGTGTGTGACATTGTATTCTCACATCTATAATAGTAGATTGTCATGTGTATAATGTATCATGTTATATAATTATCTAGGGTGCCAAAGGTATATAGCACTTTTTGTGCTCAGATCATTATTTTTGTAGGTATATATAGTCTTAATTTATACTTGACTGTCAGAGTAAAAATTTAATGTCATAACAATCTTATTACATGTAGTAAAAATTTTATAAAATAACTGTAGGAATTGGCAGTGCTGTAAAAAGCAAGTAAAAAGCCAAGACTCTGAATTTTGGCACATGACTATACTTCATTTTCAGTCTTGATCACATCACATCATGGTTACTTCCTGAGTGGACCTATCAGTTCACCTTTTACTATGCCACGCCTTGAGTCTCCTAGTATAACTTTACAACTGAGACGAAAGGTAACTCCATATCACTGAAGTGGGATGCTGTAGCAAATGCTACAGGGTACCAGATAAGTAGTGTCAAAGTTAATAGCAAGCCAGTAAAGTATGATGATAAAGTGCTTACGGTTACACACACAACCTTTGATGTACACAGCCTTATCGGTCAAGTACCAATAGCACCTGCATATTGGATTAATTTATCAGTCATAGCTATAGCTCCGAGTCCTGCTGTCTCACTTCTAAGCAAACTAAGCCAGGCTCAAGTCTCCCTAAGCAAACATTACATTAAGAGTCCATGCTGGGGAGGCACTGGAGGAGACATATTTGATGACATCAAAGGACAACACCCTCCAGTCACTGACATAAGCAAGATATCTATCTCATATGGAGAGATGGTGAATTCACTCCAAGTTGACTACTTTTTGGCTGATGGATCCATATTCCAGGGAAGTGTTCATGGAACAACTGAAGGCACAAGGAAAACAATCAGCTTAGAGGTCGGGGAAGTGTTAACTAAGATTGTAACAAGTAATAAAAATTTTTTAAAAATAAGCAGTGTAGGAATGGGCAGTGCTGTAAAAAGTATTGAAACAAGGAATGGTCTCAATTTCGGCACATGACTACTTCATTTTCATTTTGATCCCTCTAGCTAATAATTATTAGCTAATTGTAACTAATTGTTGTAAATGGTTCAAAGAGTGATATATATACTTGAATAGCTTATCAGTATTGATATAATGGTTCAAATTCCTGCCAATTTTATCACTTGGCTAAAAAGTGAAATAAAGTATTACAGTCAGGACTAGATTACTGGCCAAGACTTGGGCACAAAAAATGAAGTAGTCATGTGCCGAAATTGAGACCATTCCTTGTTACAATACTTTTTACAGCACTGCCCATTCCTACACTGCTTATTTTTAAAAAATTTTTATTACTTGTTCATTCACTTTTTTCAACACTACAGTGAGGAGACCATCAGAGACTGGTTAGTCCCTACAAAAAGCTATCTGAGTAGTAGCTATTGTCTGCTAGAGCAGCTAATGCGCATGCGTATTAAATGCCACGTGGATAATCAATGACCTTTGAACTCTACCTACAAATGGCTACATTGAAGTACATGAATTTATACTCTCAGTTTCAGAGCTTTCTAATTTTTGTTTAGGCTTATTTGTGATGTAAACAAGTATCAAGGAATGTACTACCTATGAAAAGGAGTTACTTTGTACTGTCAAAGTTGGCTCAACACATTCTGGTTCTCTGGAAATGCTTTTCAAGTAAGTCAGTTAGAAAGTACGTACGTACGTTAGGAGAACAAAAATGGCACTATTGTGGCTTCCCACTAGCTCTCTCTACGAGTGCTTAGGAAGGTTTCTGTGAGTTTCAGGCCTTGCATGCGATTGGTAATCTGCCAGTTATAGCCTCTGAGCAAGTTTGAAGGCTTAATTTTGTTTGACTAGATTTTTATGGTGACCAACATTTTGTATTGTGTCTATGGGACAGTCGGTCCATTCCTACTATACGTACTACCGTACGTATGATAAACACCACATATCCATTTAATAACTCAGTTGTAATACATTCCCTTCAATTTGTCACTGAAACTCGGGGTGGTCATGTGAGGAAACATGGCCCTTATGGTAGGTCATCTGGAACAAACAACTACACAATAAATGCACATATTATTGTTGGATTCTATGGAATGAGACCTGCAAAAGTGATTGCTCTTGGCTGCTATTATTTTCAGCCTCTTTCCAGCTCATTAAATATCCTCAAAGGTCCTATCTGGGGTGGCAATGGAGGAGGAGCTTTTGATGATGTCCAAGGTCATGATCCCCCTATTGTAGGGATCATTGAAAAACAATTACTGTCTTCTAGCTGGGTTGATGGAATACAGGTTGACTACAAGTGTGAAGATGGTACAATATTTAAGGCTCCGCATCATGGTGGTGTTGGACATACGCACCAAACAATCTCTCTTCAAGAAGGGGAAATGTTAACCAAAGTTTTTACTCACACAGAGCAAATGGATTACCCCAATTACTATTCTACTTTGATATTACAAAGGCTCAAGTTCATAACTGAAACTGTTGATGGTATTAGCACAAAACAAGGTCCATTTGGTGTAATTCCTCAGTCGTGTACAAACCATTTCAGTGGCAGGATTGCTGGGTTCTATGGACGAAGTGGTACCCAGCAAGATGCTTTTGGTTGCTATTATTTTCGGCCTCTTCCTAGTCTATTGGAAATCCGCAAAGGTCCTATCTGGGGTGGCAGTGGAGGAGAAGCTTTCGATGATGTCCAAGATCATGATCCCCCTATTGTAGGGATAAAGACAATTACTGTCTTCTATGAACAAAGCTGGGTTGATGGAATACAGGTTGACTATACAAGTGTGAAGATGGTACAATATTTAAGGCTCCGCATCATGGTGGTGTTGGACATACGCACCAAACAATCTCTCTTCAAGAAGGGGAAATGTTAACCAAAGTTTTTACTCACACAGAGCAAATGGATTACCCCAATAACTATTCTACTTTGATATTACCAGGGCTCAAGTTCATAACTGAAACTGCTGATGGTATTAGCACAAAACATGGTCCATTTGGTGTAATTCCTCAGTCGTGTACAAACCATTTCAGTGGTAGAATTGCTGGGTTCTATGGACGAAGTGGTACCCAGCAAGATGCTCTCAGCTGCTATTATTTATCTCCGAATGCACAGTGGAGAGCTGAACTCATAAAGAGCACTATGTGGGGTGGGACTCATGGCAAAATATTTGATGATGTACACTCACACACACCTCCTGTTGTTGGAATTAAACAGATCAAAATTTGTCATGGAGATGAAGTGGATGCTTTACAGGTCACCTACATACTAGCAGATGGAACCACGTACCAAACTGAGCAACATGGTGGGACTGGAGGCAGTTTGAGTACGATTGATTTTGAAGGTGGGGAAGTGATTACTAGAGTTCAAATTAGCACAGCACCATACATATGTTTTCCAGCTGGGATTTACCACTAGGACGATTGATGGTATACCATCAAGGAGCATGGCCCTTACGGAACCATTGGACAAAGTAACTATGTACTAAACGGACAGCACATAATTGGATTTTTTGGAAGTAGTACTTCTGCTACTATTATCAGTAGCCCAACATGCAAGTCTAAAAACTTTTACACGTCAGCTATAACTATTGTAACAGTATTATAAATATATATAATATAGCAAGAAATTTTGCATTAGTATACATATAGTTAAAGTATTCTAGCTATTTAGAACTTTAGCTCATAGTAGGTGAACTTACATTCCATGCATAGAATTAATACTATAATCTTGTGGCTTTTGCAGTATACAATAATGTATTAATGTTACTGATTAAGTGAAATTGTGGCTTCCCACTAGCTCTCTCTACGAGTGCTTAGGAAGGTTTCTGTGAGTTTCAGGCCTTGCATGCGATTGGTAATCTGCCAGTTATAGCCTCTGAGCAAGTTTGAAGGCTTAATTTTGTTTGACTAGATTTTTATGGTGACCAACATTTTGTATTGTGTCTATGGGACAGTCGGTCCATTCCTACTATACGTACTACCGTACGTATGATAAACACCACATATCCATTTAATAACTCAGTTGTAATACATTCCCTTCAATTTGTCACTGAAACTCGGGGTGGTCATGTGAGGAAACATGGCCCTTATGGTAGGTCATCTGGAACAAACAACTACACAATAAATGCACATATTATTGTTGGATTCTATGGAATGAGACCTGCAAAAGTGATTGCTCTTGGCTGCTATTATTTTCAGCCTCTTTCCAGCTCATTAAATATCCTCAAAGGTCCTATCTGGGGTGGCAATGGAGGAGGAGCTTTTGATGATGTCCAAGGTCATGATCCCCCTATTGTAGGGATCATTGAAAAACAATTACTGTCTTCTAGCTGGGTTGATGGAATACAGGTTGACTACAAGTGTGAAGATGGTACAATATTTAAGGCTCCGCATCATGGTGGTGTTGGACATACGCACCAAACAATCTCTCTTCAAGAAGGGGAAATGTTAACCAAAGTTTTTACTCACACAGAGCAAATGGATTACCCCAATTACTATTCTACTTTGATATTACCAAGGCTCAAGTTCATAACTGAAACTGTTGATGGTATTAGCACAAAACAAGGTCCATTTGGTGTAATTCCTCAGTCGTGTACAAACCATTTCAGTGGCAGGATTGCTGGGTTCTATGGACGAAGTGGTACCCAGCAAGATGCTTTTGGTTGCTATTATTTTCGGCCTCTTCCTAGTCTATTGGAAATCCGCAAAGGTCCTATCTGGGGTGGCAGTGGAGGAGAAGCTTTCGATGATGTCCAAGATCATGATCCCCCTATTGTAGGGATAAAGACAATTACTGTCTTCTATGAACAAAGCTGGGTTGATGGAATACAGGTTGACTATACAAGTGTGAAGATGGTACAATATTTAAGGCTCCGCATCATGGTGGTGTTGGACATACGCACCAAACAATCTCTCTTCAAGAAGGGGAAATGTTAACCAAAGTTTTTACTCACACAGAGCAAATGGATTACCCCAATAACTATTCTACTTTGATATTACAAGGGCTCAAGTTCATAACTGAAACTGCTGATGGTATTAGCACAAAACATGGTCCATTTGGTGTAATTCCTCAGTCGTGTACAAACCATTTCAGTGGTAGAATTGCTGGGTTCTATGGACGAAGTGGTACCCAGCAAGATGCTCTCAGCTGCTATTATTTATCTCCGAATGCACAGTGGAGAGCTGAACTCATAAAGAGCACTATGTGGGGTGGGACTCATGGCAAAATATTTGATGATGTACACTCACACACACCTCCTGTTGTTGGAATTAAACAGATCAAAATTTGTCATGGAGATGAAGTGGATGCTTTACAGGTCACCTACATACTAGCAGATGGAACCACGTACCAAACTGAGCAACATGGTGGGACTGGAGGCAGTTTGAGTACGATTGATTTTGAAGGTGGGGAAGTGATTACTAGAGTTCAAATTAGCACAGCACCATACATATGTTTTCCAGCTGGGATTTACCACTAGGACGATTGATGGTATACCATCAAGGAGCATGGCCCTTACGGAACCATTGGACAAAGTAACTATGTACTAAACGGACAGCACATAATTGGATTTTTTGGAAGTAGTACTTCTGCTACTATTATCAGTAGCCCAACATGCAAGTCTAAAAACTTTTACACGTCAGCTATAACTATTGTAACAGTATTATAAATATATATAATATAGCAAGAAATTTTGCATTAGTATACATATAGTTAAAGTATTCTAGCTATTTAGAACTTTAGCTCATAGTAGGTGAACTTACATTCCATGCATAGAATTAATACTATAATCTTGTGGCTTTTGCAGTATACAATAATGTATTAATGTTACTGATTAAGTGATATATCATTGTGATAAAATGTGATTTACCTATGAGGAGTTCATGTGAGACTACATGTAATACATTAAATGTACCACACTCTAGAACTAATGTATATAAGTATTCCTTCTTTCCAAAAGTTATAGCATTCTGGAACAGTCTGCCAAGAGAGATAGTCGAACTAAGTAGTACTACAGAGTCATTCAAACTCTATGTGCAGAACCACATCAGGACACAACTCATTCATTAATAATTATTGTTATTATGCTCCCTATCTTTTTGTTTTTGTTGCTGCCACATTGCATTGGTGTTTGTTTCTGTTAGTTTATGTATATAGTATTATTTGTAGTCTGGGTACACTTAGTATTAGCTTTTGCTATTTGTGTGTCCATGCATTTGCAAAATTTTATTATAAAAAAAAAAAAAAAAAAAAAAAAAAAAAAAAAAAAAAAAAAAAAAAAAAAAAAAAATACATGTGAACGAGGTACATGAGGTACCACATATTACAGTGTGTGAGTGGCATGCACACATAAAAGGAGATCTAGAGTGCTATTTTGCTTACCATCACTGTGTCAAATCAGCAAAACTGTGCCAAAAAAGCCTGATTTAGCATGTTTTGTGCTGATTGACAACAAAATTCAGCACGATTTTATGTTAAATCATTATTTTTTGCCTAATAGCACATCAAAACAGCACAATTTTCTGAGAGAATTAGCCAAAATAGCACAATTGTGCTATTAATTTTTAGCACAACCTATGCTAAATTATGAATACTTATGAGCATTCATTTGAATATCAGATCATAACTGAGCATGCTCAGTAGCTCATTTTTGAACTTAGCTGAGCAGCCGCTGGGAAAAATTTTGAGAGACACTGAAAGACTGGTTTAAGAAGCGTAAAATGGCAGAAGAATGGCTAGAAGAACTTATTTTTAGAAAAGGAAGAATGCCTGTTACCCAAAGTTCCATGTTTGAGGTAAGAAAACTGAATTAACTATTCATTTTGTCAGTATGGGTTACCAGCTAGGTATACGATAATTTTACCACACACAGCTGCAGTTTGCCCATTGATTGAACTTCAACGTGATATCCTCACAAGATATATTTGAGGTAAAAAAATATAGAGAATTGTCTGCCATAGTATTGTATGATGTAGCTATACCCCATACAGCCTGGCATTACAGCTGTCCCCTGTTTGCTTCAAATCATTTTGCTACTTAGTAACAACAACAGCCTGTTCACCCGCAAGTACAGTACTTTCAAACTAAGTTGTGTGCTCCCTTCGATTTGCACTCTAGGTAAGCAAGTTTGTGTGTTGTGTGAGCATTGTTTAGTGTGTATAGTCACATGTATGTGTCATGTACTTTGTGTGCTAAATTACAATAGCCTTTTGTAGCCCACTTGTGACGTAGATCAAAGTGCCGACAGTGCGTATATATGTGATATTGCACGGTACATGTGGTCAGGGCGTATATCACTGATATTGCACTGTGCTTTGTGTACTGCGGTTACTTAGAGTACAGCATTTCTCTAGCTATATAGCTGTAGCTATCAAACTGCTACAGTCGTACGTATACAAGAATACTCACCACATGCACTGGAGTCAAGCTTCAGTTGAGAAAGACTTGGTGATGAACACAGACTAAATCCGATTGCCATTTTGTTTGGTCACTGGTGGATTTTCAAATTTCTCGTTGCTTTTTTTGAACAGAAAAGGCTCCAGCTAGTCTCGCTAGCCTGCCAAGAGACTCCATAGCTATATAGCTACAGATTTGTAGTTGCTTGTATCGTACTAGCCTAGACTAGCTAGTCAAATTCAACAAACCATGCCTTCAATCCAGTGCTCTTCTGATAATCGAGGGTTCTCATTTTCAAACTGGTTTAATTGTAAATGATAGTAGCTAGCCTGTAAACGACTAGCTAGCATATAGCTAGCAATGAAGTCTACTGCTTTCTGTGGGCTACAAATCAGTTATTACATGTCTTTCCGTGTGTACCCTCGTGCAGTAATATACTTCCATACACACGGAAAGATGTGTATATAATAACTATAACACAATATTATTTCTTTTATATAATTGTACAGCTTGTCAATGGTGGTCTTTTGCATCAAGAGAAACTTTACTGGAACTGATTTAAACCATACTGAAAGCATTGGCAATAACTGTCAAAATCAGACAACCTGACTATGTCAAGATCAAGGTTCATTCAACATATGTCATGATGTTCAATAACTTTATTTCTCACTGTATACTCATTGTATCACAGTTACATGTACACCCTTGATTTTTGTCATCAAGTAATTTTTCTTAGCTGTAAATTTGAAAAAAAAAACAACTATTTTTGAGTTAGGTAAATTTATAGTATTGTGGGGGCATTGAAAACAGTGAAATTTTTAGCACAGCACAATTCAGCACAATTTTGGGCTTAGCACACTCAAATCGGCACGCTTTTGGGCTTAACACACTAAAATCAGCACGTGTGTAGTTGTGCTATAAAACTGGAGACATTTAGATAACACATTTTGTGTGTCAATTTAGCACTCTCATTTTATGTGTGTGGAGACTGCATATCAGTGACTAATTTGCATCGCTTAGTTACTGTGATGGTGCATGTGGAGTGATGTGGGAATGTATATACGTACAGCCGTTCACTGATTTGTATGAGTAGTGTGGGGACGTACTGACTTGTCTGATCAGATTTACATGTAGTGACTGACTTGTAATGTGGGGATTTATACCTGCGTGAGCAATGAACGCATGTGGGGATTTTGTGTATATAAGCAGTGCATGGTGTAAAACTGCTTAGTTTTGCTTCCAAACTTTTAAGCCTCAGAAGATTATCAAAAAATAAATATTGATTCTGCAAATATGAAACTTTCTAAAAATTAATAGTGCACTACTAGGACATTGCTAGCTACTAAGTAACATTATGATACTAAATATATGTAAGCAAGCAAAATTATTCTGTTGTAGAGCGCTACAGATCTAGAAGAGTACTACCAACAAAATACCAGTTTAGTTTCTTTGCCGTTGAACTCGAGGGAAAAAAATCTAGATCAACATGTGGATTGTAGTCGGTTTCGTCTGCGGTCATTAATTTTAGGTTTACTAATAACTTAGCTACAATAATTATGTGGGGATGCAGGTGCTTTACGGTGCTCTATAAGACATGTCTATAAGCAAGTCCGTTTACAGAGATATTTCACAAATATAAAAATGTAACTCCAAGTTCATTAACTGGAGTATCTTACCTTCTCAACATCACTGATAACATCAGATTATAAGTTTGTGTTTGTTTCTGTAAAGATACTGCAGCTACCATCCTCAACCATGGACTGTTAGAAAAGGAGAAATACTTACAGTAACTCCTATTGCAGTTGACCATATCAACAATTCAATAGCAAGTAGCACTATACATGTATCTTTGGCACATGATAGAAAACTAGGTGAGGGACAATCTAGATTCTATCCACACACAAATCAAAGGAGCTTTATCTCTACGCTGATGGACCATGTGTAAATAATAGAATATATACGGCAAGCCTTGCTGTAGTTATCGAACCATGCCAAATTGGTTTCCAAGATAACGATTTACAGATGAACGTTGTGAATGCAGCACTAAACTCGATCTATCCCAAATACATAATCACCTGTTCCATTAACAAAAATACTGTTCAGAGAAAAGACAATGCCTGGTTTTCTTATGTTAACAGTACAACTCTAACACAACCTTAGTCTATCTACTACACAAATACTCTCCTTTTGACTACTGTAAGCCACCAACAGAAAATATCTCTGTTAATTTAAACATTAAAAATGGTGCCAATCAACTGTGTGCATTCAATTGCTCCAAAAAGCTCTGTGGATCTTGTGAGGATGGACTTAGTCTCTCTCTTGGTAGTTCACGTTGCAGGCTATGTTCTAACAACTGGCTAGCACTACTCATTGTATTTGTTCTAGCTGGAGTAGCACTGGTTGTTTTTATTCTAAAGTTGAACCATACAGTAGCTGAAGGAACTTTGAATGGTCTCATCTTTTATGCTAACATCTTTGTTGTAAATCGTGCAATTTTCTTTCCTCATGATGAAACAAAAATGTTGACTGTCTTCATAGCATGGCTTAATCTAGACTTTGGATTTGAGACCTGTTTCTTTGATGGAATGGATAGTTACACTAAAACTTGGTTACAATTTGCTTTTCCTCTATATATCATTTCTTTGGTTATTGCAATTATCATCATCAGTGAAAATTCCATTGAGATTCTTGAAGCAATATCACTCTTAAACCTTGCTCTCCTGACCAGTGCTACATTTATATTACAGAGAATAGAGATAGTCAGAACATAGTAGCATACATTTCAACTAGTGTTGCCTTCATAACATTCCTGTCTCTCCTTGGATATCATGGATACAAGTTTGTTCTTCAAGAACTGTTCCACAAGATCAATTCTAAGTTTAATAAACATATAGAAGGCAGCATACTCCCATTACAGTGAATACCACAGTATCAGCAACTGTTACACTGGATACTGAGGAATCACATGCTGAATGCGAATCCAAACTTAATGCTAACAATGTTTCTTTGTACTAGATGATTGGAGAATTATGATAACATTAGCTGAGGAGAACAGAGGGAAATGGGGTACTGTAACTACAAATGGCTACGTTCCGGGATCCCTCAGTAGCGGTTACTAAAGATGGTGTAGTGGTAACAACATTTCATGGACAAACTGATCAGGTTACTAGTATATACTAGTGTACAGGATACCTTGCTCCAACAAACAACAGTATTCAGTGGCTCGAATACAACAGCTATAGCAAAACTTGCAATCCTATTTATGCTGAAATTCTTGGTAAAAACCCTAGAATTTATGCAACCAAGAATCACACAGTTCTAATGGTACACTCAAATTCAGGTACATTGTACAGTATTCCATGGATGGAAAGCTTCAAACAACAGATAAAGATAATACTAAAATTGGGTGGATAATAAAGGCTCTAAAATATAAAAATTGTCCTCTGACAGCTAGTGTTTGATTGCAAAGGAATATTATGGTAGATCAGTCTGGAATTGCACAACATCTTTTGGGTGGAGTCGCAGGTTGCCAATGCAGTGGGTGGCCACCACTGGCTCACCAAAAGTGTGTACTACAAAACAGGGCAACTCTATACGACAACTACATTGAATGGAATATGACAGCAGAGAATTCCAGAAGGGCCCAAATGAAGCTGAACTGGTTACAACTGAGTCAGATGTGTTTGTACATGGTCATGCACCCTGCTAATAGCATTCACGAACAGCTTAAACTACTTGTACGGTGAGCTTCACAATCCCATTAACTGTAGCCAACTGATAATAAATACGATGGTGTTTGATGTTAAGTTAGTGAGCATCACATATATGGCCAAGCTATTCCTCAGGAGACAATACTTATGCAAACAATTACTACCAGTTTTGTCAACAATAGGTCTGAAGCACTCACAAAGAATTCGACAATTAGTCAGAAGTATACATTAACTAATACTTACAACTGCATGGGCATCCAAACTCTATTTGGGCATTTCACCATCCAATAATGTGTACTTCTTTGGTACAGGAGCTTCGACTAATGCAGACACATTGATTGACTTTAGCATTAGAAAATCTGCTTCTGCGTCAAAGAATTTTCTATGGACAAAGAAGAACAAGTTACTATTCCACCTCGATCATACTAGAAATGAGACATACTCAGCTGGGATATATCGAAAAATTTATACTTATCCATTCATAGCCACCTTCAAGAGAGCGAGCACCACATGGAGTGAGACTGGGAGCGTTACTGTAACACACGGAGCTATCTTCTCCACTATTAGTTCAGGGTGATCACAAAATTTTTGAGAAATACTGAGTGTGTTTGTCTGTATATATTAATTTTGTTATAATTATATAAACATTCTGATATCACGTGTATGCCATATAGGCATATCTTATTCTTTCTATAGGACTATGTATCTATCGATGTATATATGTACATATATAGCTGGTCTATATGCTCACATTTTGAGTATTCTGTGTAAAGATAAGTGTGCATGAATTAATCACTAAACAGTAATCTTTATTCACACACATACACCTGCACTAACGGGTAATACCATAGATTGAGATATATTTTTGCATTAAAAATCTTTTGTACGTTAAATTTTTTGTTTTGAGTTTCGTACTTATCTAGCCTCGTCCCCAGGCCCAAAAGAGGGCCTGGTACACACTGTTTGCGCATGCGCGTAATTATCGCCGTGAAACCACATGGTTTTGAGAAGATTTGTGGGTGTGTTCATAGATGACGTATGTATATCGAACGCTAAACGAGTTCTAGGGTCTCTTAGAAAGCTTCTGTGAGCCTATTTAGACTTAGTAGTTGTAGAGAAACTAATCGAGTAGTACCTCATTAGATCAAGAAGCTTACAACCAACATCTGCGTTGGCAAAGTTGAGAAATTGTCAGTGGTGAGTGTCTGTGTCTTGAAATACCACAAAACTAATTCAAAGTGATAGATAGGTAGAAATACATCCAGCGATCTACTCTAAGCAACAAAACTTTGGCTAAAATACTTCTATTCGGTGAATCACTTTTTCTTTATACTTTTAGAATGGGGGTCCAAGGTACATTAATTGAGAAGTGACGTCAAAGTATACGGACGTGTGTCGATAGTTTTCAATCGCCCTGGAATTCCAGGGCGATTAAGCGCATGCGCAAACAGTGTGTACCAGGCCCTCTCTTTGCGGGCCTGGGAACGAGGCTACATCCTTACCATGAGTGTAAGGTCAAAGGTGAGAGCCTGGGAACGAGGCTATGGTCTCTATATAGTTATTAAGCCTCGGCACGTGCGTAGCACGTGCAGAGGATTATGGTAGTCGTTTTGTCTGTCTGTTCACTCGAAATCTCAAGAAAGGCAGCTCTAGCGATAAAATTGATGGTACTTACGTTCATAAGAGTGAATCATCTTGTAGAATTACATTTTTTGCAGCCCAAAACGCTGTTTTTTGCCGAGATTGGGGTTTTGGCATAGATAATAGAGACTTCGTACGAAGTCTCTATTATCTATGGTTTTGGTGCTTCTTTTTAGCGCTTAGCTTCAAGGCCACGCCTACAGATTTAGTGTGCGTTATTTAGAATCAGAGCAAATGATCACGTACTGCGTGGTGAGTCTCTGCTGCTGCAGTCAGTGTTCTTTCAATATACAGACAAGAGTTAGCCTGCTTTCTAACCCTTTCTATATAAGGATGTAGATGTATTGGCATGTGTAGATTTTCAGTCTGCCTGTGCATCAGGCCATGGAAGTCCCAGGCTATTCTCAGGTCAGGTCTATGCACTGCTGTTGGTCAGTGTTCCTTGGAAAGACAGACAAGGGTTGGCCTGCTTTCTATGCAAGCATCTAGATGTATTTTCATGTATAGATTTTTATTTAAAGTGACTCAGTACTGGAATCAGGCTCAGGTCGGCTCCTGGCTATACTCCGACTATTTTACCATAGATTCTACTATCTGTGTTTACAACAGTTGAGCATTCCACCACTGATATAACTCTGTGATGGAGCAGAATATGCAAGTCACAGGCTGTAAGATATGCTATGATTGTACATGATTGTATAGTCTATCGAGCTAGACCCTCCTCCTTCGTCACGTTGCACGCGCCGAGAGAGAGGGTCTAGCAAAGGTGACGTTTAATGAGATTTCAATTGACCAATCAGATTCAACTACCCAGATTCTGGGTATTAATTTACGTGTGGGCGGTAGTTTGCGTGCGTGGAAATAACCGCGTGTTCTATCACTGAAGTATGCTAGTTATCGATGATTTCTGGAGCTTTTGTACTCAAAAAAGGCTTGAGAACAGTTTTAGATGTAAGCCTAAGCCATTTAACTTTGCAACAAAAGTACAAAGAGACTGAACAGCGCGTGTGGAACAGCCTCTACCTGACTACCTGCCAGTCTATCAACTTCTACTCCGTCCATAATGGACTTGTGACTATCAAAGGCCCTTTTCTGGTACTAGCGAGTGCTTTTCAGGCTGCAAGTCTATCTTGTTGTCCTGTTTGCCGTCTTTCTCTAAAATAATGCGCACTGTTAACGCACATTTAATTCTGTGTTTTTGTTAATTGCGCTTTGAACGTGACCTTTGCTATACCCTCTCTCTCGGCGCATGCAACGTGACGAAGGAGGAGGGTCTAGCTCGATAGACTAATGATTGTACTGCCTGGGCTGGCTTTGAGTGTCACGACACACGATATGTTGATACTGTGTATATAGCCAGTGGCGTAGCCAGGGGGGGTGCTTTGGGTGCTCGAGCACCCCCTTTGCCGCTGACCGGAAGTGCAAAAATATTTAATAATTGGATTTATTAATAAGTAATCAGGCCTTTAGAATCACTTTTTCTTACTTGTTTGATATTTAGAAGCTATTTTCCAAGCTCATTTATGTCTAAGCTCTTGACAAACAAACTTCAGAACCGTTTAATTCACGCTAGGTTGATCGAAAGCACACAGCAGTTTGCTTTCAGCAATAGTTCAAAGGTCACAGTATCGATCACGTGACCTCAAGCCTGGCGACCCCAGCTGTAAGCTTTGTCTAGCCCCTGTGGAGGATGCGAAACATTTTATCACCTCCTGCTCCGCACTTGAAGCTAAACGTTGCTCGCTGATAAGTGCAGCCCCACCCTCTCTCGTGACTCTAGGCCTACTTCCAGATCGCATCACGTGCCCTGATCAGTTCACAGAGATCGTCCTTGGCACTAACTGGATTTCCCATCCGGAGCTACAACAGTTCTGTTTAGAATTTCTTCATAAGCTCAGATCGTACCGCCTTGATCTGCTCTCCGAACTTTACCCATCTTAATATCTGGCCCGACATTGTTGGGCAACTCTCCTTTAGTGGAGGCAAAAAAGAAGAAGAAGAAGACCCCAAAGTGGGCGTGGCACCTCAAAATTTTCCGCGTGCTGTGCACGCACAATTTTAGCACCCTCTTACTCTAAATCCTGGCTATGCCCCTGATAGCATTATAAGTGCACTGACTAGCTAAGAGTGCCGAGGCTTGTGCACCATGGGGGCCTTCATGTGTATTAGTTGTTAGTATTTTTAAAGGAACTGTGTCACTATATAAGCGGTGTTTTGTTGCTAAAAATAAAAATAATGACGTTTTGTGACGTTTTTTGTTGATACGCGGGTACCACGTCCGGGAACGTTTGCATACTACTCCGTGTATTGCGCATTTTGCTTTTACTCGCGTAATAGTACTACGTGGTCAGCTGTTATTACAAGCCTAAGTAGCTCGCGTAATGCGCACTTAATACTGTAAGGTTTCTGTTTACAACCCATTTATAGTAACAAAACACCGCTTATATAGTGACACAGTTCCTTTAAGGATTCTGAGCAAGTTTTTGCCTGCAAACTCTTGTGGTTAATTTGTGTGAGAATTGTTTGTTGTTTGTAGACTTTATGTCTAGCAGCTTTGTGCAAGTCTGTGCTTGCTCAGAGGAGGTAGACACACAAGTGCACCTTTGCTTAGCTGGCAAGTCTGTTAATTACATTCCAATCATGTGACTGCAATACTTTACAATGAGAATTGATCACATGCACCTGCTTTGCCAGCTCAGCAAAGGCGCACTCGTGTCGTACCTCCTCTGGTGTTAGCCTAGTTAAGCCTCGGCGCGTGAGTATCACGTGCAGAGGATTACGGTAGTCGTTTTGTGTGTGTGTGTGTGTGTCTGTCTGTTACTAGATAATGTGAAGAATGGCCGCTCTATGGTTCAAACCGAAGGTACTTACGTTCATAAATTGAAATTATCTTGAAAATGGTTGTGTAGAATCTTGCAAGTCACTGTAGTTTCTGAGATACGAGGCTTTTGTGCTTCTCTGAACGCTTACCTTCGAAACCGCACCCATAAATCACGCCCCACGTATAGTGTGCGTTATCTAGAAATATAGATGTGCATGCTTCAGATGACAGAACTCTGGCTCTCAGCCTCTAGCTCTGGATGTGATGTGCTTGGCTCAGGTGGCTTAGCTGCTTGTGCAGGTAAGTAACTCAATTGATTGCAAGCTAAAATTTTGAGCTTTCAAGTTAGTTGTGTCAGTGTGTTTGTTTACCACTGAGTGAACTCAGTTCCACTCAGTGTCACAATGATATGCTTCAGCTAAGCTGCATGGTCACCAAGTAGTACTGTACTGATATTACATGATTCAGGTAGCCCATAGGTTTGCTCAATAGCATCTGACAACAGCTGATATAATCATAGCATTGCTCATCTCTGTCTGTGATTTATGCTGCCTCATCACAAGTTGCAAGTAACAGAGTGTGCCGCCGAGGCTTGTGCACCACCGGTGCCTTTATTGATTCTGTACTGGTTTGACTGGTTTACTGATCTAGTTGTCTGGTTGTGTACAGTGCCTGCAGTCTAAAGAGTAGAATTCATATTTTTGCTTAAGCTCACTCCAATGTGGCTCAGCAGAGGAGGTACGACACGAGTGCGCCTTTGCTGAGCTGGCAAAGCAGGTGCACGTGATCAATTCTCATTGTGAAGTATTGCGGTCACATGATTGGAATGTAATTAACAGACTTGCCAGCTCAGCAAAGGCGCACTCNCATACATGTGTGACGGACCAACATGCATGACCTATATATAGCAAATGGTAACCATAGCTAAAATTGTAGGTGTCTGTGTCTGGATTTTAATTTAGGAGTACCCTGAGCACTTGAACCTTTAATTTTCTGTCATAAAAACGTTAGACTTTCCAACAAACTAGTTTTTGATAAAATGTGTCCATAATAGTAATTAAAGTGCGGGTGGGCGATACATAATACATTTTGATAGGTTATTATTAAATTGTTTTGCTAATAATATTAGTTAAAGTAAATGTGCATTATCTTGTGTCACAGTGTAATTATTAATCAGCTATAATAGTAATGGGAAAATTTTGTTAATTAATAGGAGGCTGATGATGAATATTGTGATGCCATTGAAGAATCTACCATTATGAGTTCTTTGGAAACTGCTGATAGCAAAGTTAGTGAAAATCCAGAAATGCATGATATTCGAGGCAATGTATGAGGAACATTATCAATGTTACAATTTTAATAAATCACTGTGTATACATTATTAATTTTGATCAACTTAAGGTATCAAAGGAAGTAAACCACTCAGAAGTGAATGTTTCGACTGATTGTCTATCAACTGATGCGAATGATGAACCCATGGAGGTTGGTCATATTTTAAAAAAGGAGGGTTTTTTTATTCAGAGCTCTTTTTTTTTTTCCCCACAGACTTCTTCAGATGTACCGGAAACAATGATTACCAATCCTCAAGTGCAACAACAGTTAAAAATTACACAGTTTATTCGGGACAAAGCTAATGAAAACTCAAACAAAGCAGCAAAAAAGATGGTGGAATCTAAAAGCAATAAGTACCCACCTAGCATCTATGATGTTGGTGAAATTGTTGTAGCTCAACGGTTCTCTTCAAAATCCCGCCGAAAAGGAGTGGACAAGCACTCAAGGATTGTAACTGGTCACATTACAAAAAGAAATTTAGCGAATGGCAGGTACAAACTCTCGTACAAACTTAATGGAAAACAAATTGAAGAATGGTTTCAAGTAGCAGATATTACATCAGTGACTACTGTTAAAGAGAAGAATCGTAAAAAGAGCACTGTGCATACCACTGAATCTTGCTACTATTCTAAAGCATCAGACAGTGACAGTATGCAAAGTGATACTAGTGATAGTACTCTCCCAGAAGAAAAAGTACCACTAAAGTCCGATGTAGTAAGCCTTGTTGCAGCTGTTGATGCTACAAGAATTGATGATCAATTTGTTGATCGAGTTCGCTCAATCTCAACAAATCTCCAAGAGTTTATAAACATCTGGGATGAACTTTCTATTGTCGAAAAAAATGCTGTTTATGAGAATGCTACTTATCTACACAAGATTGTAGGAGTTAAGGCTTCATCTTTCCTGCAGAAACAGGTTACTGTTGTGAATGATTCTCAACCATTTTTCGAAGTACAAGGAAGTACCTTGTATTGTGGTGTATGTGTACTGAACAATGCTTTTCAACAACAAGCAACAACCGTAGAAAGCTTTGACAGCATAGCTGATGATCTGTGGCTACGGCAGTTTGATGATTTAGGTTTAACATTGTGTGATGACGTCCAGAAATTTAGATCCATTGATGGAAATTACTCTATTGATGTTATCATGAAAGGAGCAGCAAATTTAGGGTATGAACTTCAGCAATTGAACAGTCAAATTGTCAAGATACTATCCGAAGCACATGATGAGAGATTGATATCCGACAAAGTAATTGCACTAATCAAGAACAATCACGGACCAAAAGCCATCATCATACAGGACAGTCGTACAAAAGTACCTCACTATTATACCATATTGTTTTCTTCATCACTAATATGGCATCTCGACTCGCTTAAAATGAAGCCAGAAGTTATCAGTCAGAAGAGTTTATATCAACTTTTAAAACATGTTAAGTCAAAGCAATCGAAAGTGAATTTGTATGCTGTGCAGTCATTGAATGATAGACCAGACTTTACCAGCCATTCTTCTTGTGAACACCCCTTGCAAAGTCAGCAAAGTCAGCAGATGCTACTTAATGAGCAGTCATTTAATGATACTGCATTAAAGAAATATCCACCTGTTGCTAGCATAATAGTTAGTTCAAGCTCAAAAGATTCAACTTCTCAATCCTTGTCATCAGTAGTATATGTTTCACCATTACCAATCAATAAAGATACTCAGATTGATCAGGAGTCAGTTGCAAGTTCTCTCCAGCATGGTATGTTATGATAGCCCACTCACAAAAAAATTAATTGCATTTTGTTTTCCTCAGCCAAAGACACTGATGAGATATTGATGCAGCTACATGAAACAACTGGTACTTCACTAACTCCCAAACTACCAGAGCTGTCAATCGATGAATCTGATGATTCATTGCACATCTTATCAGCAAAGTGTGCTACCTGTGGGTTGCATTTCAACCTCCAAGAGATAAAGTACCATCAATCTTCATGCTATACATCATTAGATGAGTCTCAGATGATAACGACAAAGTGTAGATATTGTTCTGAATACTTTACTTTACGAGAAGTCGAAAAACATGAAGTCAGGTGTAAACTTTCCTCACAACATAATACTGGTATAGTTTTAATAATGATATTTATAATTAGGGTAGAACTCGTTCATTCACTATAATGCATTTTTATGTGTTTCATGCACACATTCATGCATACATGCATAATTATATAGACTCTGATTCTCAAGCACTGATGACAAACATCGTTGCTTCTATCGACCAATGTGAATTGACCGAACATGATGTCCATCTAATTTCCAATGAAAACGGCTGGTTGAATGACAAGGTATATAGATCTGCAATAAATTTACACTGATATAAATATAAGTTATCACATGGACTTGTATAATATTATGCAGGTGGTAAACTATTATATGAAATTTCTTGATAAGAAATCAGATCATGCATATACAAAGGTATACAATACATTACAATAATTGCTACATAAAATACAATTCACATAATTATACAGCTTCATTTTACATGAGATGACTCATCTTTGTTTATAATAATACTATTGTAGACAATGTCAATATTCAAGAAAAGGAAAATATTCTTATCATCATGGTTCTATCATGCACTATCATTATGGCAGCAAGGAAACCCACAGAATACATATGAGGCAGTATGTAAAAAATACATCAAGGTATATCACATGTTAATTATTTCTTGTCATAATTATTTTTGTACAATAATACACATTTAATTTTTATTCACATTAATGCTAGTATAATATCACTGAAGTCAGCACTGTTTGCTTGCCAATCAACTTAGGACCTGGTTACCACTGGATTTTCATGGTACGTTAATAGGGGCATGCAAGTATTTCAAATCTATAAAGTTATAACATTGTCATATCTGCAT
>CAXIPT010000139.1:0-34896 GCA_964030475.1 Tethya wilhelma
CGAAACTTTTCAATGTGAGCAGGGGACACACTATCCCAAGCAATAGAGTTAGAGGAGGGTTGAGGACACTGTGCCTCTGGGCTGGATGGCTCATCAGGAGTGAAGTTAGACTGAGTGATCAAAGAGCCTCCAAAAGAGATGTTGAATGATAAAGGATTATGATCGGAAAAATTGCAGGCAGACTTAATAGAACGGACTTCAGTGATAGTGTGAGAGAAGTGAGCCAGAGTGAGAACATGGTCAGGCCATGATCTAATGAGTCCATCATCTCGCTCATATGTGAATTTAATATCTTCAGCAAATGATAAATCAACTGCAACCAAATTTAAGTTGGACATGAAAGATTGCAAATGAGACCTGACATTGGAGGTACGAGTAAAGTCAACGTTGTGATCACCAGCCAAAATAACATTGTCATAAGAGCAGGAATCTAAGAATCCAGATATCTCAGAAAGGGTCTGCACAAATAAAGTTTCAGAGTCAGATGTACCGTAATTAGTAGGTAGATAAACACAAAGTAAAAGAGTAACAAATGAATCACAGTCAATTGAGATGGCACAGAATCTAGTAGAATTAGTGACAAGCTTAGTAACAGCATTACGAATAGATTTTCTAATTAAAAAGCCACAGCCACCATAAGGGCGACCAGTAAGCAAACATGAACTATCAATAGCACTGATGCCAAAAGAGACAAAATCATCATTTGTCAAGCTGTGGTATACGTAATTGTTCAGGTAAGAGCCAGTGCTCTTGAATTAAACAAATGTCCATATTTTTCAAAAAATCAGGGCCTAATAGGATTTTACCAGTGTTCCATCCTCTACAATTGTAACTTAAAACACGTAAATTATTGCTGGTCATCACTGATTAGATCAACAGAGCCAGCTGCTTGGTCAGAAGAAGATAACTGAGTAGGATTGGAACTTGAGGTGGAGAGAGGATCAGGACAACTAGAAGTTTCTTTAGAGCCACGTGAAACTCTGCGCTGTTCAGCTCTAGCACGTCGAACATCAAGTAGTAGATCCTTATTAATAAAAACCCGTGGTATAGAGAAATCTTTCAACTTGTATTTAGAGGCCATAATAAGACGTTTATCCCAGACACTTGTGAGCTTAATCAAAAGAGGTCTTGGTCTAGTGGAGCCTGTAGAATAGATTGACTTCGCCGCCCCAGCCTGAAAACATCATTCACAGAAACTGCTTTGCCAGTGACAAACTGAAGCAAGCTATCAGTTTGCTCCTTAGTCTCAATTAACAGGATCCAGATAATATCCGGAAAAATTTTTTTCCGGATTCTGAAATTTCGAAGAGTTTTGAAAGCTTAGATCTAAGCCACTTGATTAGGCCTAAGCAGGTCCATGCTTAGACCTAAGCTTCATAGCTTAGACCTAATCATTGAAGCTTAGGTCTAAGCTTAGAAGGCTTAGGCCTAAGCTTAGACCTAAGCATTGAAGCTTAGATCTAAGCTTAGAAAACTTAGGCCTAATCATTGAAGCTTAGGTCTAAGCTTGGACCTGCTTAGGCCTAATCAAGTGGCTTAGATCTAAGCTTTTAAAACTCTTCAAAATTTCAGAATCCGGAAAAAAAATTTTCCGGATCTTATCTGGATCCTGTTCTATAATATTACAAGTAGTAAAAATTTCAAAAAAATAAGCAGTGTAGGAATGGGCAGTGCATTAAAAAGTATTGGAACAAGGCAGGGTCTCAATTTCGGCACATGACTACTTCATTTTTATTCTTGATCCTTGATATGGATTTTCAGTGTTGTGTTGCGATGATCTGTATAATAGTACCGTAGCTTAATATTCATTGCATTGGTTCAAATTTCTCGCTAATCACTTGGCTACTAAAGCAATAGAGTAAACTATAACAGACAGGTATTTAAACTGGACTGCCGGCCAAGAGTTGGGCATAAAAATGAAGTAGTCATGTGCCGAAATTGAGACCCTGCCTTGTTCCAATACTTTTTAATGCACTGCCCATTCCTACACTGCTTTTTTTTTTGAAATTTTTACTACTTGTTCATTCACTTTTTTCAACACTACAGTGTGTAGACTATCAGAGACTGGTTAGTCCGTACAAAAAGCTTGAGTAGCTGCACTACATTATGCTTGAAGAGGCTAATGCGCATGCGCATATTAATGCCACGTGGATAGATGACCTTTGAACTCTACCTACAAAGATGGCTGAATTGAAGTACGTGAATTTATACACTAAGTTTCAAAGCTTTCTAGTTTTTGTTTAGGCCTATTTATGATGAAAGCGAGTGTCAAGGAATGTAGTACCCATGAAAAGAACTTACTTTGTGCTGTCAAAGTTGGCTCAACACATTCTGGGTCTCTGGAAAATTATGCTTTTCAAGTAAGTCAGTTAGGAAGTAAGTAAGTAGAAGAACAAAAATGGCACTATGGTGGCTTCCCACTAGCGCTCTCTACGAGTGCTGCAGAAAGTTTTTGTGAGTTTTAGACCTTGCATGCAGTTGGTAATCTGTCAGTGAGAGCTTCTGAGCAACTTTGAAGGTTTAATTTTGTTTGATTAGATTTTTATGGTGGCCAACATTTTGTATTGTGTCTATGGGACAGTCGGCCCATTCCTACTATACGTACTACCGTACGTATGATGAATGAAAATAGCCCAAATAACTTACTCAGTCAGTTTACTCAACTTTTGACAAAAATATAAACAATGATGATGTTATAATCATTTGGGGATTAGAAAAGATAGCAAGCAATCATACAAACAGCAATCCAGCTAGTAAACATCAATCTAACAAGTAGTAAAAATTTCAAAAAATAAGCAGTGTAGGAATGGGCAGTGCGGTAAAAAGTATTGGAACAAGGATGGTCTCAATTTCGGCACATTGGTTTCTCAGGTAGTCCAAAAACAACTATGTTTGCAGAGCGATCAGGCCTACGAGGGGGACTACCTGATGAAGGAAGATTTTGTGGCATGGCCGCAGTAGAACGAGAAGCGTTTAGCCCTGACACCGCTTTGTCTAAAGAGGATTCTAACTTGTCTTTAAGTGCATTTAAGGAAGTTACCAAAGCAGAAAGATGATTATGATTGCTATCAACTTTTTCAGAATAAGCTCTAGCACAATCTGAAGGAATAACCGACGAGAGAGAATTAATGGCTTTAGAGTTCAGCTCCAACTGCTTGGAGACTGGGTCAAGCTCAACTGAAGGGAAGTGGATAAGATCAAAAGATTCAGCAAAGATGAGAGGTAGTAAGTTATTATTGTCAAGCACATCAAAGACCGATACTACATCGTTAAAAAGCGCACCAAAAAGTTGACGTTTGTCAGAGGAGCGACGAGCTTGGTAAGTGAAACCCAGTTTCTCAAGATCAGAGCGACAATGCTGATGCAAATCCTTAATTGCAGAGGCAATTTTGGAGGTATCAAAATTTTCAAACAACGCACTTTTGAGCGATTCTAGGCACGCAATCTATGAGCTTTCACAAAAGCAAGAACAGGATTCCATAGAAAGGTAGAGTTACCACTACTACCACTACTGCTACTGCTATTGTTTGAAGCATTGCTAGCACCTCCCTGGGATGCCTTGTCAATGCCAAGACTAGACAAAACCAATCTGCGCGCAGGAATTAAGTGCAAAATACGGCTTCATTACGTCACGTAAGTTTACTTCCGTGCGACTGCGCCTTTAAACTTAGTATAATTATTATTCTTTCTTTCTTTACTTCGTGGGTGATATCAATATCACCCTAGTCTACTAGAAATACAGTGGACCACAATCATTTAATGTGTGACTGCAATGAGTAACAATGGCAGGACTAAAAGTTTGTTATAATTATTCAATCTGCATACTGGGTTGGTGAACAAGAATAATATCTAATAATGACTATAACACCCAACCCACATCTCCAACATTTCTGAGCCATCCCTCTTTGATCTTGCTTTTGTATCAAGTTTATAACACTTTATTTCTTGTCAAGTAAGTCATTCCACAGCTATCAAACTCAGACCACTATGGCCTCCATGTGCAAATGAAAACACAATGGTAACTCTACAAAGTGCACTCCATGCAATCGCAGAAGAATCTGGAGATAAATGTTTGCAGAGCCAATGATCTATTAATGAATCTTGCCTTGATTCCATTCTTGACAGCACTGATGTGGAAACAAGATGGATGAAATGGAAAGCTGTCTTATGGAAGAATGCATATACCTAGTTCATTTTTACCTAAATCTTCCATGGCTTACAAAAGAAACTATCCAACTAATACGTAAGAGAAACAATCTTTTCAAAAGAGCAAAGCAAACAGGGTCCCTGCACGACTTTCGACAATTCAACAAAGTTGTTAGCCTATTGCGTCAAAACAAAAAGAACTTTTTCTCCTCCCTCAACCCTAAATGTCCAAAAGAGTTCTGGAAATCTATAAGAGCTATAAACCCCTCAAGCAATCTATCTAGCAAATGTGTTGTTTAAACGTTTAGCCTTCTCGTCACTTTGCTGGACTGGCATGTTAGTTGAGTTATTCACTGATGGAGGAATCGTGGACACTTCAATTGCATTGCAGCAAGGAGCAGCCACTAAAGTTTGAAGACATAGAGCTAATAACAGATACTGCGGTGGCTCCGCCTGGCGATATTCTCTGTTCAGAAGATGAAATATATACGAACTATTGTGCTCCCTAGATACAACTAAAGCTAATGGTTCAGATGATGTTTCAGCCATCATGCTGAAACAGACAGTACTTGGTATTACTGAAGGAATTACAAGACTGTTCAACATAATATATTCCCAGTACGGTAGTACAGGGTACATAGGAATGGCACGGATGCCCCATTAGCGCAATACAAATATGCACGCAAATAACTCTTCAAAAACTGAGCGCTTGGCATGTCACTGGAATTTTGGTCCCCCGGACCAAAATTTTCAAGAAATTATCTGAAATTTTTGGTCCCGGCCCATTTTTTTCAGAATTGTACGCTGAAAATTTTGATCCCCCACTGAAAATTTTGGTCCTAGGTGTGCGCTACCTCGGACCATAACTTTCAGGCTACCAATTAAAAGTTTTGGTCTGGGACCAAATTTTTCAGATGTGGTCCCTGAAAAATATTGCCCCCCTACCCAGAATGGCTATGCATACTGCAGTACTGTATAGTGGTAGAAATCAGAGTTGAGAGCTATAGTATATAATATCCATAGATGCTAATGATAATTTTCATTATTATTAAACAAACTATAATATAATTATTAATGACTAATGTAACAGTATAATAATTTTAATTTGAAGAACAAAATAGCATAAACATAATTTCAGCAGTAAATATTGCCATACTTTGAACACAAAGCAAGCCATGAATAAATCTACCACTCATTATATAATAACATTAAACCATTGCAATGCCACTAGCTGATTCTACCATTCTGCAACTACAACAAGCCAAAACATCCCAGGTAGAACTCTACCTGGGATACTATAACATATTGCATGGATCTATGCAGAGGAGGCTGTAAGGAAAAAGAAAAAGAAAATACAAACTCTGTTTGATCGTTTTTCGGCTGCAAAGAGCCATCTTGATCGATCACCATCTTAATGCAATCAAGCATCTGACTCCCGACATTTACTTGCATTATCATCTGTGCGTAACTATGTTCAACTTATTATTTTTTTGCACAGCACTCTGCATGCTGCATGCATATGCAGCGCAGAAGGAGTTGATCACGTGCACGTGGCGCGTGTGCACATGTGCTGCATGCGCGCCACGCGCACGGGTGCATCAGGAACAGGGCCTGTGAAGGTTCATGGAGCTCCAATAGAGTTTGTAGAGTCTACTCTTACATTTATCTAGACTTGTTCTACCCAGAAGTAGCATATAACAGAGTATACAAAGCAGCCTGTGGGTAGTGAGAACTTCCTTCTTACTCGGACCAAAATTTTCAGGGTAGGGCCAAATTTTTTGGTGATTGGCAAAATTTTTGGTCCGGCCGGACCAGAATTTTCGCCGGACCAAAATTTCCGTGACAGGCACTAAAAGGCTTCTTAAGCTACTATTTAGCTCTTTCTCTTTCTAATGAGCCCAAAAACATGGCCTAAAACCATCGCTAAGGTACCAAACACAAACATGCCAAACCTCCAATTTTCTCCATCTTCTTCTTCTTCTTCTTCTTCTTCTTCTTCTATCTTGTAACGACTTTTCTCACAGACCGCTCACTATCAGAAGCTGATTCTTGAACAAATAAACTTGGTTTCTTTGTCTTCACGTGCTTTTTGTATCGGTTATTCGTCTCTCTAGCTGAGTCGCTAGATACAAGACAAAAAGCGCCTTCTCCGTATGGCAGCCATTCATTTCTATACTCATTAATAATTCATTAGCTACCTTGGAAATCAAGTTGACGACCCTTTCCAGTTAGACAATCAGTTAGACAGTCAGTTTTTGAAGAGTTATTTGCGCGCATATTAATTGTATTGCGCTCATCATCAAGATCCGTTAGACAAGTGTGCGTTATTTGGAATCCGAATATTCGCTGCCCTGCCTGTTTTACCTGAAGATTTCTGGTTGTGCTGAAGTCTCTGTAACCAGTTACCGGTACCTTTCGGTCTTAAATAATAGGAGGTGAATAGACTACTTTGTTACATAGTTGTCATTATAAGAAGATGAGCAAAGCAAGTAAATTTTGTAAGATACAGCTCCAGCCTCCTGAGATGCTTCACCATGACTTTATACTGATAGCATAGATTATAACATAAGCTATAATATCCATGCTGATAGTGTACAAGTAACTACCATATACACACAAACTCAAATGTGATGTAAAATTATGAAAAAATGAGAACAAACAAGTGAAAAAAACATTGAAAATGTAAAGAGACATAGGAATGACCAAATCGTAAAAAAGAAAGCAAACAAGATGGAATGGCTGTTTGAGTGTGTAAAGAATTATTCCTATGGGCAACATGAGGGACCCAACATGGGAAGAGAGTACTGCATGCAGCCCACACAGGAATGATTCTGCACACACTCAAACAGCCATTCCATCTTGTTTGCTTTCTTTTTTACGATTTGGCCATTCCTATGTCTCTTTACATTTTCAATGTTTTTTTCACTTGTTATCTATTAAATTTGGTGAAATTCCACAGGACTGATTATCAGAAATAGGGTAGTTTTCTAGCTGGATATTATAATTTTGTACAGACATTTTGACCTTGCACTCTAAAAAGTTATTTCGATCTCTGCAATATCTAATTATATCAAGGAAACAGAATGCTGAAATGCACTATAACAGCACAGAATTAACCATCAATGGGGCTAGAAGGCAAGACAAAAGATTGGAGTTCTTTACAGGACCTGCTACGTATACCGACATGCAAATAATAATAGATAAATAATATCATGCGATAGTTGCAGGATATATTCTGTTGTTATTCAGTTTTATATGTATTTATATGAATCTAGGGTTAAAGCAGATAGTAAACTTTATCCCTTTAGCACATATTCAACCACTCTAGCTAATAGCTATAATATAGCTTATCCAAGAAAGCAAAACTAAATTGAACCTAATTCTCTATCTTAAGTATAATGCACAAATTAACCTAAGCATTCTGTTATCCAAGCATTACTAACCTGAACATTCTTTTATCCAACCAAGCAAGTTTAACCTGAGCATTCATTCATACGAGCATCAATAAACATATCAGGTAGGTTAACTGAGGAAAGGTATTTCTAACTAACTGAAAAATTATGCAAACAGGATGTAACTTTGTAGCCATAGAAACAAGAAATGTTCCTAAGTAATATACTTTAAACAAACTGAATCCATAATGTTAGTCGCATGACTTTTAATTTCTGCTATGCACTGGAAAGTACGCATTTTACCCTAACAAAGAAGTAGTTTTCAGTTTCAATATTTCTATCACTAAATTTGGTCATCATAATCTATATCTTCACATTTTAATATTTAGAAATTTTTGCTTTGTGTTAAAGTTATAGTCTTGAAATGGGTGTGCATTAAATAGAAACTGCTCTTTTGTGTATAATAACTTCTTAAGGTTACGGGCAACAGTTGGCTCATGAATATGCTAATCAGTACGTGCTAGTTATTTTAGATGTAGACTAAGAAGACAGATAATTTCATCCGCCAAATGGCTGTAGAGTCCCAAGTAAAGGGCCAGACGAAGAGTTTTTCTGAAAATGAGCGACTGAAACGTCGTAGCTGCTCTCCTGGCAGCTGCCTGGGACGCTTTACTGAACGCTTTTTAGCTTTCTAAAACGCTCGCTGTATGATGTACAAAAAAGTCTCGACGTCTGACCCTCGAGAACGAAGGTAAGTTTTTGTTGCTACAGTGTTTTGGATATAGCTGCTTATTTTCTAAGAAAGAAATGGCGGATAGAATTTACTCTAGCGAAAATTCTTGGTAGTATGTACTAGAAGTCCAAGTAGTTGGTGATCCAGGAACAATTAAACAGTTGATTACAAAGCTGTTCAAGACGCAAGAGTCCCACACATTGCCAGAAATGGCTGGACATTTCTCATTTTACTTAGCTAACTTTCGCTTAATTAGAACAGCCATTTTATATGGAGAGTCAATGGGAGAAAGCTTATGCAGGCTAAAATCGGCTTACCTTGAAAAAGGACTGTGCTTAGGAGATGTAAAGAAAGTCTCTTGGCACAAAAAAGTAACCGTTGCTCTTCTCTGGAATTTTTCCCTGAGCCCACCCTTGTGGCTGCTACTTTTCCCATAATTTGACTCTAATACAAAATGGCTGAACTCTTGAACTTTGAATTGGGAATCTGACAAATCTGAGGTAAATATTAGAAACCTTGAAACACCATTCCAGAGACCAATGGTCAAAGTTCACTAATACAGCACTGCATGACCTTCAGCTCCACCTCATATTTTTCCTCGAGGCTCTGAAAACACTGAAGAAAGCAGTATCTGCGCATGCGCAAATACATTTCTGCAAGGCCAAGTGGTGGGGGTCAAAGTGCACAAATGCAAATTATTATGCGCTGCAGATATTACCGCGAGCACGTGTAGTAAGATACAAAATTTTCCAGTCATGTTTATTTTCATTTCAGATACAAGCAAGAAGAACACAAAAAATAATTCTGTCTGTACAGTGAAGGCTGTTGAGAACTTGACTGCATGCTTGTGTCTAGTGTCCCACTAGCTCATATTGAAGCAGCATGTCCATTGGAGTCTTGTGCTCTGTTTCTCTAATAACAATGAACATAATAATACATTATTATACATACGTATATTGAAATAAACAAGATATGAAAACATAGAGGTTATGGCCCACTCAGAGCAATTAACAACAACAGTGTGTGAGTGAAACTTAGGTCACCGGTCAAAAACAACAGTGTGTGTGTGTGAAACTCTGCCTACAAGACCCGAAAACAGGTCGCCGGTCAGAGCAAATAGAAACAACAGTGTNATGAGACAGCTAAAGATGTGCTGTGTAGAGAATCTCATATACAAGACCACAGGACAGATGATATGCTTAGAGTGATAGAGTCGTTTGAAGCCAAACCTCCCACTCTTCAGTGTTTGAGTGCACGTGCTATTGCCAAGTACAACATTGAGTACAGAAAATATCTGCCAATCAGAATGGCCGAGTTTGTCTCTTGGCATTCTAGTAAACAACCATGCAAGTGAATAATTTGAAAAATTATTATAATTGTACAATGTGATGTCTTTGAACAATTAGTTTGTATGCATGATAGTAATAATAATATAATTGTATAACATAATTATAATAATATTATCTGTGATTATAAATCATAAATAATATTTTAATCATAGTATATGAATATGTTGGTTGTAGTTCAGTTTTAAATAGTGGTTATAGCGCTGAAATTGTAAAATTATTATGATTATTTATGTAAAAATGCCGTTTTGGTGTTGTGTAGCCAACACTTATTGGTCTTTATACCAGCAACATATGATTTTAATGGAAAACCATAGCATTTTTTCTCAGGTTGCATTGTCAAGTTAAAATTAAAGCCACCTGTTTTGTGCCTTCTAAGGGATTACATTGATGGAACGTAAAACCATCATACCATGATGAAACCCAAGAACCAAAAGCCATCATATCATGATGAAAATCCAAGAACCTAAAACCATCATGCCATGATAGAACTCAAGAACTTAAAACCATCATACCATGACAGAATCCAAGAACCTAAAACCATCATACCGTGATGGAACCCAAGAACCTAAAAGCATCATGATCATACCATGATGAAATCCAAAAACCTCAAGCCATCACACCATGATGAAAATCCAGGAACCTAAAACCACCATACCATGCATGATGGAACCCAAGAACCTAAAACCATGACATACCGTGATGGAATCCAAGAACCTAAAACCATTATACCATGATGAAAACCCAAGAACCTAAAACCATCATACCGTGATGGAACCCAAGAACCTAAAGCCATCATACCATGATGAAAATCCAAGAACCTAAAACCATCATACCGTGATGGAACCCAAGAACCTAAAGTCATCACACAATGATGAAAACCCAAGAACCTAAAACCATCATACCATGATGAAAACTCAAGAACCTAAAACCATCATACCGTGATGGAACCCAAGAACCTAAAGCCATCATACCATGTGAAAACCCAAGAACCTAAAACCATCATATACCATGAAACCCAAGAACCTAAAACCATCGTACCGTGATGGAACCCACTGAAGCTGAACCTAAAACCATCATTATTATTATCATGATGAAAATTCAGGGAGCTAAAACTTCATATCATGCATGATGTCTTTTTCCCCACGTTATTGAAGGTTTCTCAATGGATGGTTGAAAGTTCAAGCACAGAGCAGCTGGCAAGATATGTACATCCAACTCAAACCTGAATACACTGTCAGTTTGCTGCTACAAAGTTTATTTATGTCTTCCTGATTGTGCTGCGGTATATAGTGTGATCTCAGGGTGAGACTCTAGGCTAAAATCATACTTTATCTGGTAGCAAGGTTGTATCCTTGGTTCTTGTCTGGAAAAATGCATGGTCACCTTCTCAAGTCTTGGATTATTATTGCAACAAAACTTATTATTTTGTAAACAATATTATCATGTATATATGAAAACTGAGAAGAAAATTATCAATCATTTCAGACCATATACAGTATATTACCTTGCAGCTAACTTATATATAACATAGTGCTTATTGCAATGTACAAATTAAGCAACAAAAATCTTAATTTAAGTCTTGGAATTACTGGCCAGCAGGATAGTCTCTCTGTCTGAGATAGATAAAAAAATAAAACCCACTTAAATTAAGCTCCACCCACAAATGGTAGCACTTCCGTCTCTATCTGCAAATGGGCCCATTTCCAATCCCGGTGAGGGGTCCCGGGAATATAACTACTATGCCGGCGCTCGATGCCGGCTTTTCTAGCCTTGATAATGTCTTCATGACTAAAGGAGGAGCCTGGGTATGAGGCAAAGACTTTTTAGCTTCTCTAGCTAAAAGAATAAACTTGGATAGCTGATTTCTTGGTAGCTAAGCCATTATTCTACAGTTAGTATAGGCTAGGCCTTTTGTAGAAGCCTGGAGAAGCTAGTCTCACAATATTACATTTTACGGTGCGGTATTAATTACATTCCATTTCCGCGTTATGTTTACGTCACTTATTTAAATCAATTAACTGCATTCCATTTAGCGTCACGTCTTCAATGAATCTCATTAACGAAACCCAACTAACATTTTCTGTTCGCAAAACCAGCACTATAAATAGGGATGCGAAACTATATATAGTAAGTGTGTTAGTGAAGCGGGGCTATGGCAGGAGTAAAATACTGCCTAAGGTTCATCACATACATGGTCTGGGGGCCGTGGTGAGTCTCCCCTGAGATATTGCCTCGCTTACTGCATACTTGCATACATTCAGTTGAGCATATAGTTAAGCCCCCACCTACTCGCAGAACCTATGTCAGTCATAGCGCCTTTGTGACTGGCATGCCGTGTACGGGGTAGGTGGGATAAAGGATGAATGGTACGTGTAAGCCCTTGATCGTGCAGCGCTAGCACAGTCATAATGACAAGGTCAAGGCTCGTACTAGAAATCCCCGCTTAACTTTTTTTTTTTTAATGACCAGTATTATGTAGTCCATATCTCAGTCTAGGAAGGTCGTATTGAGCTGGGGTTGGTACCATTGCGATCAGCTTGAAGAGGTCTAAGTTTATATACACATTATTAAGCTTTCTAGTGACTGCAACTATTTCTATATCATACGTACGGTAGTACGTATAGTAGGACATTGCCAGAAATGGCTGGACATTTCTCATTTTACTTAGCTAACTTTCGCTTAATTAGAACAGCCATTTTATATGGAGAGTCAATGGGAGAAAGCTTATGCAGGCTAAAATCGGCTTACCTTGAAAAAGGACTGTCCTTAGGAGATGTAAAGAAAGTCTCTTGGCACAAAAAAGTAACCGTTGCTCTTCTCTGGAATTTTCCCTGAGCCCACCCTTGTGGCTGCTACTTTTCCCATTGACTCCAATACAAAATGGCTGAACTCTTGAACTTTGCCTTGGGAATCTGACAAATCTGAGGTAAATATTAGAAACCTTGAAACACCATTCCAGAGACCAATGGTCAAAGTTCACTAATACAGCACTGCATGACCTTCAGCTCCACCTCATATTTTTCCTCGAGGCTCTGAAAACACTGAAGAAAGCAGTATCTGCGCATGCGCAAATACATTTCTGCAAGGCCAAGTGGTGGGGGTCAAAGTGCACAAATGCAAATTATTATGCGCTGCAGATATTACCGCGAGCACGTGTAGTAAGATACAAAATTTTGCAGTCATGTTTATTTTCATTTCAGATACAACAAGCAAGAAGAACACAAAAAATAATTCTGTCTATACAGTGAAGGCTGTTGAGAACTTGACTGCATGCTTGTGTCTAGTGTCCCACTAGCTCATATTGAAGCAGCATGTCCATTGGAGTCTTGTGCAGTCTGTTTCTCTAATAACAATGAACATAATAATACATTATTATACATACGTATATTGAAATAAACAAGATATGAAAACATGGAGGTTATGGCCCTGTCAGAGCAATTAACAACAACAGTGTGTGAGTGAAACTTAGGTCACCGGTCAAAAACAACAGTGTGAGTGTGTGTGTGTGTGTGTGTGTGTGTGTGAAACTCTGCCTACAAGACCCGAAAACAGGTCGCCGGTCAGAGCAAATAGAAACAACAGTGTGTCTGTGTTTGTGTGAACTCTGCCTACAAGACCCGAAAACAGGTCGCCGGTCAGAGCAACAGTGTGTATGTGTGAAACTCTGCCTACAAGACCCGAAAACAGGTCGCCGGTCAGAGCAAATAAAAACAACAGTGTGTGTGTGTGAAACTCTGCCTACAAGACCCGAAAACAGGTCGCCGGTCAGAGCAAATAGAAACAACAGTGTGTGTGTGTGAAACTCTGCCTACAAGACCCGAAAACAGGTCGCCGGCCAGAGCAAATATCAGTGTGTGTGACTAAAAATTATTTCCTACAAGACCGTGCAGACCCTGTCCAATTTCAAAACATAAATTTATTTGAGATAAATCCATTGCTATACCTGATTTTAGCACATAACCGTTCAAATATAGACAAAAAAGCATTGGGACATAAATGTATAAATGATTTGTACACTACAGCCAACTTACACTTTCTAAACAAACTTGTCCATGGAGCTGAACGACGGCAGGGCAAGCGCACTACTATTCACCAAGTCCCAGGTGTACAAAAGGATGGTAGAAGCGTTTTTCTGGCCCACATCTCTTCAGCAAACGTTCTTCATCAGTCTTGGCGCCCAACTTTCACCACAAGCCCTTATTTTGTGTAAAAAAGCGCACTTGCGAATGAACACCAAAAATCCTACGAGCGACCACGCCTCAAAGTAGGCGGGGTCGAACAATTTTCCGTTTATCTAGTCCATAGTTTCATTAAACAGGAAGTCCGTCTCATGTCCAGCGTTGTATGGGCCATTTCTGGCAATGTTCCAGTTCTGGTGTTAGATACGGGCAGATTTTCTAGTTCATCATTGCTCATGAATTATTCATATCCACACTGTGACCCACCTTAATGAAGCGAAATATTTTCGATATGAAAATGTGAAGTTGTTACATTTAATTTTTGACAGATATAAAACATGCAGCTGTCAACTTTATGCAGTTCTATTTTAAAATTTGCTGATTCAGTAGTCATGTGACTATGGGCTTGAAATCTTTAGGTTAGCATCATACTATGTTTGGAAGTACAAATAACAACTCAAAAGATATTCACTTTTCGCATATTAATACTATAATTTAATTTGGCCACTTCTTGTAAACGTTCCTTAACCTACCTGAGATGGAGCATTCATTTATACAAGCATCCCTAACCGACACATTCCTTTATCTGAGCATCACTAAATTGAGAATTTCTTTAGCTAAATTGAGTGTTCTTTTATTCAAGCGGCACTAAATTGAGCATTGTTTTCTTCAAATATTACTAAATTGAGCAATTCTTTATCTGAATATTACTAACCTAAGCTTTCTTTTCCCCAAGCATCATTAAATTGAGCATTAAACATCACTAAATTAGGCAATCCTTTATCCGAGTCTTACTAACCTGAGCTTTTTTATCCAAGAAAGCATGCTGAATCTAAGCATTCCCTTATCTGAGCATCACTAAATTGAGTATTTTTTTCCTCCCATCATCAAATTAAATGAGCATTTTTTTAGCTGAGCATTACTAACCTTAGAATTTTTTTATCTGAGCGTCACTGAATAAATGAGTATATCATAGTACTTTATCTGAGTCTGCTACGTTTTGGTCTGCATGAGATATGTCTTATGTCTAGGTGAAAGTGTGTGTGTGTTAGTGAGGGTTCCTTAGAGGCGCTCTCTCACGGAAACGGAAGTGTATTCAAATTTACATTACGTAATTTGTAATTGTAATTTAACACTCCAACAAGAGGAGCAAATGAGCAGGTAGACATACAACATATACATACAGAAACAATAATAATTAAGTAAGAATTAAGTCTCTAAATTGCACATCATCTTTAATAATATTTGACTCAAATAGCTTAACAGAAGCTTTGGCAGTTACATAGTAATAGTTACTGTCAAATGATAACTTTGAAAAGTAGCTATACACTCAACAACTACAGCAGCTACAACAGCATTGTTGTGTTTAATCTCACTTTAACACCTGGAAAGATGGTGCTTGACCACTGCTTCTTCATTTCCTCTCTAACAGCATCAGAATCAGACAACTCCTCGCACTTGATGAAATCCTCATGGACTTTCGTCACACCAGACCTCTTTGATAATGATAGCTTTAAAACTTTACTTCGAGTACGAAAAGCAATAAGTTCATCACAAGAACCCTCTTTAATGTCCATACTAGCAGGTGTTTCAAGAAGACTTACAGGGTGAGTCTTACTGTCTAGCTTCAGCACTTTCAGATTCAAGACTAAGTGGAAGCTCTGAACAGGTGTTATGTAAATTCTGAGATGGTATAGTGCTGCCATCGTCCACTGAGTCAAATCTTGAGACAGATAAACCGGAGTGGTTAGAACAGGAAAGTTCATTACTCCCGGCTTTCTGGTACATGAGTCAGGTTAAGTTGCTTGCCATCAAGCAGTTTACTAGGCCCAGAGCAACTAGGAGAGGTTTGCTCAGGTGTTATATCATCACGGGACAGGTTTTCAGGAATCCTTTGATTTTCGGCTGACTTCTTTTGAATGAATTTCTCCATGCGCTGTCTACTCCGAAGTTTTCTTCTCGACACAGCCTGGTGAGAGTGAGCATTAAATAGAGTTCTCCAAAACAACTTGACACTAAAGCCTGATTCAAATCTTGAGAAGGACCATAATGGCGGTGCACACCATTCCACCTTGACAGTGGGCAAAAAGGCAGTTAACTCCTCAGGAATACACAGCTAATACTTGCAAGACACCTTGCACGCGCATAATTATTACGATTGTAATGAAGCCACAAACAGATCACAAGTACACGCAAAAAAATTAACTATGTGTACAAGTTTGCGTGGACTATCCAGCAATTTTGGACAAAAATGCCAGGCTGCTGGCAACTTAGACTCCTCACAGCAGCAGCAGATGGTAAGCGCTTCACATTTACCTCAAAGACAGTCAGTAGCAAAAAAGTTTGTGTCACCATGAGAAGTTCTGTGCCTGGGAAAGAGACTAAAGTAGCACCAGCGCGCTCTCAACTCCATGCATAAATTGCATGGCTATACAAAGTTCCTAGAACTTGAATACGTATGCTTCTTGAGCTATCAAGCCTCTTTGTTTCCCCTTCGCTTTTACTCCTTGGCTTTCAAGCGTTTTATTCACTGAAACCAGACACGTGGACGTCGACAATATTAATGAACTGCAACATTTAGAATTACGCAAAATAATTGCATTCCGATGACGTATACACGACCAATCAGATTTGAAAATCAATTTTTGGGCCACGAAATCAAACTGAAATCACTTCCGTGAGACAGCGCGCTTTTAAGCCAATAATTAGGATAGGCTGTTGGACACAGAGTTGAGAAGTCTGTTTCTTCTCGTAATGAGCCAATGAAACAAGCTCAATGGTAAATACTAGCCACCATACCTCCAGGCAGAGGGAAGAGGGGAAGCTGTGCATGTATCACATGGGGAAGAGGTCCACCGAAGAGGCTGTCAAGGAGATGGGTCAAAGGGTAGTGGGGCATTTAGATCTGAATGCACACCGGAGCACTCGCCTCAGCATGTGTACGGCCAGACGGCCTAGCATGAAGTACTCTTCTCATTCTCGGGGGGGTTGCTCTCCTTGTTGCTGGCACACACCCATTTCTTGCTACCTGCTGTGAGCCTCTCTATACATCGTGGCCCTTCTGGAACTGCTGCTGTCACTGCTTCCGTCTCCTTACCCTACCCCTCTTGGACTGGTTTCAATACCCACTGTCCCTCTTGGACTGGTTCCACTTCCCACTACCTCTCATGAACTGCTTTCAACAGTACCCTTCTTGGACTGGTTTCACTTCCCACTGCCCCTTTATGACTGCCTTCTTCTCTTGGAAGACATATGCATGGTACTGGGAGAAATGCCAAACTGGGCAGATGCTTCACCAAGTGTAGAAGATATGCAACCAGATAATTTCATTGTACATCAAATGACACAATACAGAGATATTAAACAAAAACATGACATTCAAGCTGATACGTTGGATGTCTCTTGTTCTCCGTTCTATATTCAACGTATCAGAGAAACACCACAGTCAGAGAGAAGAAAGCATGGAACGTCACGAGTTTGCAGATCACAGGGCAGCACACCAAGAACTCACTAGACGACTGGAGGAAATAAGTAAGCAAATTTACACAACTTTAATCATCTTAACTAAAGCGGCTAACCACCACAAGAAATTCATGGAAAACTGTCTGATAGCCAGAAAGCCACCAAAGGGCCTATCCATATGGTGCCAACCACATATTTACCATTCAAATACAGATGTTGAAACTGAATGGCACAAAATCCAATAAGTAACCACAATGAAGCTTACAGCACTTCTCGTATGGCACTATACAAATGTAATCAAGCAACACAAACAAATAATCAACCAAATCCATGCAGGATGAAATAAAAGAAATGCTGCCAATCAGCACAAATAGCCCAAACTTGATCACAAAATACACAGGAATGCACTGAATAAAGTAAAACCTCTCAGAGAAAAACTAGAACGAAACAGACTCAAGAAACTCAATTAAACGCCTATAGACCAAGAACAGCATAGACAATGAAAATACTATAGCTGTTACTCTTATTGATAATTATTTTGTTTGTGAAAATGATAAAAAATTATTAATTGATGACAAACGTTTAAAGAAGCAAGAATAGTTAACACGAGCAGCTCCCTCCAATAACCAACTAACCACTAAAGCACTCACATAGGAAAAGCCATCTATACCGACAATACGGAGGCTGATTATCGCCACAGGCGCATGTAGTTCCCACCCATCCTGACTGTATCACTTCAAACTGAAATCACTTCCGTGAGAGAGCGCCTTTAAGCCAATAATTAGGATAGGCTGTTGGACACAGAGTTGAGATCTAGAAGTCTGTTTCTTCTCGTAATGAGCCAATTAAACAAGCTCCAGGGTAAATACTGGCCACCATACCTCCAGGCAGAGGGAAGAGGGGAAGCTATGCATGTATCACATGGGGAAGAGGTCCACCGAAGAGCCTACCTCGAGGGGATGGGTCATAGGGTAGTGGGGCATTTAGATCTGAATGCACACCGGAGCACTCGCCTCAGCATGTGTACGGCCAGACGGCCTAGCATGAAGTCCTCTTCTCATTCTCGGGGGTTTTCTCTCCTGGTTGCATTTGTTTGGCACACACCCATCTCTTGCTACCTACCGTGAGCCTCTCTATACATCGTGGTCCTTCTGGAACTGCTGCCGTCACTGCTTCCGTCTCCTTAACCTACCCCTCTTGGACTGGTTTCAATACCCACTGTCCCTCTTGGACTGGTTCCACTTCCCACTACCTCTCACAAACTGCAGTACCCATCTTGGACTGGTTTCACTTCCCACTGCCCCTTTATGACTGCCTTCTTCTCTTGGACTGGTTCGACTTCCCATTGGACTGCCACAGCCTTCCTACCCCTCTTGGACTGATTCCACTTCTGACTACCCCTCTTGGAGTGCCTTCCTACATACCCCTCTTGGACTGGTTCCAATACCCCTCTTGGACTACCATCCCTACACATTGGATCCTACCTCCTTGAACTGCATCCCTGCCCCTCTTGGACTACCATTATACCCCCTTTGATGGGTGTTTCAATAACCCTTTTGGACTACCTAATGTTATCTGTGGTGAGCATTGTGTAGTTTTATTATTGTTGGTGGTGAGCATGCGAGAGTGATGGCATGCAATCGTGTGTGTGTGTAGCAACGGAGGAATGATAGCAACTGAGACCATTCTGTATCCATATAGCATAAGTCTGTGTGTATCTGTGTATGTGTTTGTGTGTGTGTGTGTGTTTGTGTGTTTATGTGTGTGTGGGCTGGGTATTACATTGAATTGTATGGGATAAACTTAAAAAAAACTTCAAAAAAAAATCAAAAACTCCCCAAAAAATTAGATAAGATGCACTTTGATTTAATTCTCACAGTGATTTTACATTGAATTCTATATATAAAAAAGAAACAAAGGAAAAAAAATTAAATATATATAAAAAAAACATACATGTACATACACTGTTTGATTCATGCATAGCGGTAAGAGTATGTGACTATGTATGTGCTCTTTCTCTCCTTAGTTCTTCTTCTCATTCTCTCTGTTTCTTTCTTAGTTCTTCCTTAAATCTTTCTTAGTTTTTCTCATTATTTCGTTTTTATTCTCTTTCTCTCTTTCCTAACTCTCTCTCCTTCTCTTTCTTAGTTTTTTTATGTTGTATGTTGCGAGTGTGTGAGTGTAGTAAGAATGAAATCTATAGGAAAAAATGATCATTTTAGTTAGAATGCACAACTCCCTTCCCCCACTTTGATTCATACATATTTGTGGTGTAACTCATGTCTGTTTGACTTGGAATGGTCTCAGTTACTATCAACCCTCCATTGTACACACCAATCATTACAAGCAGTGTTTCGTTTACTCTCACTCCACTCTTAAGTTTTGTAGTGGACTTGCTTTTTGCTCTTCCTGCCAGCAGTGCTTCGTTGACTCCCTCTTTACTCTTAAGTGTTGCAGGTTTGGAATGTCCACTTGCTTTTTGTTCTTGCTGTCGGTATGTATTGGAATTTTTTAAAATTAAATTATCATACATATGGTAGTACGTACAGTAGGAATGGGCCCACTGTCCCATAGACACTATACAAAATTTGGTCACAATAAAAATCTAGTCAAACAAAATTAAGCCTTCAAACTAGCTCAGAGGCTCTAACTGGCAGATTATGCCAATCGCATGCAAGGCCTAAAACTCACGAAAGCTTTCCTCAGCACTCGTTAAAAGAGAGCTAGTGGGAAGCCACAACAGTGCCATTTTTGTTCTCCTAACATACACGTACGTACTTTCTGACTGACTTACTTGAAAAGCATTTCCAGAAAACCAGAATGTGTTGAGCCAACTTTAGCAGCACAAAGTAACTCCTCATAGGTAGTAAATTCCTTGATACTTGTTTACAACACACAAATAATATAAGCCTAAACAAAAACTAGAAAGCTTTGAAACTGAGAATATTCCCAGTACAATAGTACTGGGTACACAGGAATGGCACGGATGGCCCATTTGCACAATACAAATATTCATGCGAATAACTCTGCAAAAACTGAGCGCTTACAGGCCCGTAGCCAGGATTCTTGAAAGGGGGGTGCATATTGATGGCAAAGTGTCCCATAAAAAGTGGAAAATCTAGGGAGTCTGGGGGTATGCTAACCCAGAAAATTTCGGAAATTTAGGCTAATTTTGGTGAATTCTGGTGTATTTTGGAGCATCTTTCATGATTTGAAACTAATGTTTTATGATTGTACCTAAATCTTAGTTCTTTTTTTGTTTGTTTCAAAAGGGGGAGTGCACATGCATCCCCTTGCACCCCCCTCCCTACGGGCCTGGCTTAGCACTAAAAGGCTTCTCAAGCTACTATTTAGCTCTTTCTCTTTCTAATGAGCCCAAAAACATGGCCTAAAACCATCGCTAAAGTAACATGCCAAATCTCCAATTTTCTTCTTCTTCTTCTTTTTCTTCTTCTTTTTCTTCTTTTTCTCAGAGACTATTCACTTTAAAAAGCTGATTCTTGAACGAACGAACTTGGTTTCTTCCGGGCCAGTCACTTTTGCCATCGGTTTTTAGCGCCTCTCATTGAGTGGCTAGATACAAGGCGAAAAGCGCCTCCTCCATATGGTCTACACTCATATTGGCGACCCTTTCCACACACAAAAGTGTGCATTATTTGGAATTAAATGCAAGTTCCGGCCTGGAACTATTTTGTGATACCTGGTTGCTCTTCTTAAGAGATGAATCAGGACTTTGATTATCATAACATATAGAAAGGCAAGTAAATCTTATTATACAGCTCCTGCCTCCAAATGACTGAGATGTGTGTTTCAGTATCAAGCAGGCTACACAACTTACTCAGCAGCCCGCTGGCTCAGTAGTTACACCAACTCAAATGTGATTTGTATTATAGAATTATGGAAAAATGAGAAACAAGTGAAAAAAACATTGGAAATGTAATGAGACACAGGAATGGCTAAATCATAAAAAGAACACAAACAAGATGGAATGGCTACAGAGTGTGTAAGGAATTCTTCCTGTGGGCAAAATGAGAGACTCCATAAGGAGATTGTTAAATGCAACCAATACAGGAAGAATTCTGCACACACTCTATAGTTATTCCATCTTGTTTGTGTTCTTTTTACGATTTAGCCATTCCTGCGGTGTCACATTACATTTCCAATGTTTTTTTCACTTGTAAATTCATGCCGTAGTACTTCATTTGTAGGTAGAGTTCAAGGACATTGATTATCCATGTGGCATTTAATACACATGCGCATTAGCTGCTCTAGCAGACAATAGCTGCTCAGATAACTCAAGCTTTTTGTAAGGACTAAACAGTCTCTGATGGTCTCCTCACCATAGTGTTGAAAAAAGTGAATGAACAAGTAGTAAAAATTTCAAAAAAAAAGCAGTGTAGGAATGGGCAGTGCTGTAAAAAGTATTGGAACAAGGAATGGTCTCAATTTCGCCACTTGACTACTTCATTTTTTGTGCCCAAGTCTTGGCCACTTTTTAGCCAAATGATAAAATTGGCAGGAATTTGCTTTGAACCATTATATCATGTGATAAAATGCAATACTGATAAGCTATTCAAGTACAGATCATTCTTCGTACAACATGCAATTAGCTAATAATTATTAACTAAAGGGATCTAAATGAAAATGAAGTAGTCATGTGCCGAAATTGAGACCATTCCTTGTTCCAATACTTTTTACAGCACTGCCCATTCCTACACTGCTTTTTTAAAAAAATTTTTTACACTACTGTAAAAATGAATATTACATAAGCAGAGGTGTTTGCATGGCCTTTTTTTCTTTTTTCTTCTTTTGTTTTTTTTCTTTTTTCCCTTTCCCACTCCCCCTCTTTCCCCCACTCTTTTTTATGTGTGAGTGTGCATGTGATTTATTTACAGATAATATTAGTTTAGTAAATGAAGAAGCAATACTTATAGATACACAAGAGAGTATGGAATGTCTTAACAGATAGTAATACTGGGTCACTGAGAGAAAAAATAATCACAACAAACATTATACTGAAACTAAATACAAACAAGACACAGACAAGTAGACACACATACGGACAGACAAGCAGGTTTTNAACACCTGTACTAATGAAGGCACCGATGGTGCATAAGCCTCGGCGCATTTCATGAAAATGCGTAACTAAAATTAATAATAATTGTGCACAAAATAAGACCAAGAGTACCATTAGCAATTCATTGGTCTCGCAGGCATGTCTTAAGTCTGGCCTGTGATTTGACTGTCTACTGATAGCAGTGGTCAGCCTGCAGGCTATAGTGGCAGTGACATCAGTGAAAACTACCGAGTGCTGGGCAGCCATTAGTATAATGACGGTGCATGAAAACTTGAACACTGATCAAGTTGTTCATTTCACATTTGCATGGTTTAAATATAACTAGCTACAAGACCAATGTTGATGATTCCACAGTCTATGATGATTCAGCTAGGACTCAATATGGTGTACTAAGCTAGTACTCAGTGAGACTCTGAAGGACCACTGACTTGAAGCCCGGCACTCAGTGCCGTACAGTTCTCAGTATAGTGTAACTTCATACACTCACTAAATTTAACTTACAAGACTCTTGCAAGCAGTTACCTGAGTTACCTGGTCAAGCACCTGAGCCAAGCACAAGCACAAGCACAAATCCAGTCCAACTATTTTACAAATGAACTAAACTCTCCCAGCTCCCCTTTCTAGATAACGCACACCACACTGGGCGTGATTGCATGAAGCTAAGCGTTCAGAGAAGCACACTGAGCCTCAGATCTCAGAAACTACAGCGTTTTGCAAGATGCCACACATAATATTTTAAGATAACCTCGAATCATCAACGTAACTAAGTACCTTCTCTATTTCCCACGTAGAGTTGCCGTTCTTCAGATTATCTCGTAACAGACAGACAGACGCACACTGACACAAAATGACTCACCATAATCCTCTGCACGTGCTACGCACGCGCCGAGGCTTAACAATCTGTAGTTGTATACCCATTTTTAAATTAACTGTAACAGTTATACCAGGTTAAAATTCTATTCTTATAGCATATATATATATATATATAATATTATACCTTTGTTTTGTTTCTTATCAGTTGTGATTTTCTCTCAATGGCTTGTCCAGCGGCTATAGGATGTGTTTTTCTAAGCCTGAATGCTTCCACAGCAATTAAGTCAGTGGTCAACCTATAGCAATCTGTTAATTGAGTCAGCGTAGCTTGCCTCTCTGTGTATTATATAGCTGCTACTATACTAACTGCATGTGTCACTATAACTTTTATCACACACCAATTTATTTCTTACTGAGACAATTATTATTTAATAATACACTATTCTATTAGGTATAGCAGCTAGTAGTCTATATAAATTTTTTTAAGTTAAAATTTATTTACAGCTGCAGGGATTCTGGCCTAGGGAAGCAGTACATGGTAATGTGATTATGTCCACACTGCTGCTACAGTACATGAGCATAAAAGGCTTCCATTGAAATGCCCTTTAATAATCCATTAGCCAAATGTTCCATGTGGCTAAAGTGCGTGTATGTCGGCTAGTAATAAACCACACACAAAAGAACCTATACTTACATAGTTATCACCACAGCGACTACATATTAAGTTTTCCGGGAAGTCATTATCTATACATGCACGCTGATGCATACAACAAATTTTTCATTGATTATTTTTGTGTTCTCCAATAATGTATTTTTAAGCAAAACAACGCAGATGGTGGGACTGGAACAGGTTAGAAGTCCATGCAGAGCACTAAGCATGTACCACTTGAACCAGTGGACCATGTATATAAGAGATGTTGCATCTTTGATGTATACGTTGTAGCAGTCGACTAGCTAGTTGATTGGTTGTTGATGATATTGTTGATACTCTTTTGAAAGTCTAACATTAGCAGCAAGTTTAGAACTGGATGTTTTTTAAAAAAAAGATTTATTCTTTTCTGGTATGTGGAAAAAAGTTACACACTGTTTGTGATATGTAGTAGGCGAACTGAGTGTACTTTATTAGGTACCTTTTTCACTCCAGTATGTGTGCACTGTTGTACAATTGAAACTACGCATTTTGTGTGTATGTCAGTACGTATCCTGAATGACAAAATTATTGTATCATGCATACCCATGATGTATATTGGATATATATATTGTTTCCCATATAGGTACTGATAACCAGTTCAACCATCTATCTGTGCATGTGTTGGACATGGGTCATCGTAAACTGCTCCACCCTCCCCACACACTGCCCCTCTCCTACAGGGCCAGACTGGAGTGGATAGGGTGAGCTACTATAATTTATAATAAGATTTTACTTCCTTCTCAACCTAGTTAAATTTAACTTCCTGTTTCTAAACTAGTACTGATACTTTACTTCCTGGTATTTATTTAATTAATTAATTAATCAATTAATTATAATGAGTGGACTGGTTTAGTGAGAGTATGGCCCTATAAGTATACAAATCAAAACGTTTAATCTTTAAAAAATTCAAACAAGAGAAATTTTCACAAACAGGAATAGTTGAGAAACAGGAAATAAAATATCATTAATAGTTAGTTATAAATATCATTAATTGTTAGTCATAAAATATCATTAATAGTTAGTTAGTTAGTTACTAATTAGTAACTATTTATTAATGATGTTTTATTTCCTGTTTAGTAACTAACTATTAATGATATTTTATTTCCTGTTTATAAAATTATTAATGGGATTTGGTTCCATGTTTGTGAAAATTTCTCTTGTTTGAAATTTTTTAAGATTAAACGTTTTGATTTTGTATACTTATAGGGTTTCAGAAGAAGGATTGCTTGTTAGTTACGATATGGTTGTTCGTGTCCTCTCTCCTTGTTGCTGTGGTGGGTTGTCATGGATACAGGCCTTGGATACGACCAAACAGCTTGGCAACAAGAGTGACCATTATTTCATTGTAGGAATGACACACAACCCTTTGAACTGAGGTAAAGAATACTGGTGTTTACTGACCAATTTACTCAAGATTACTATAACATAATAATGTAATATCAAGGTTTGGATACTATCGCACATGTTAGTTAGTAATCTTCATCAATCATGAAACTAAGCAAATGCGGGCATTAGAGTATTAAAATTCTAAAGCAGTTGCTATAGTTTAACTAACCATGCATGTACTTAACCAATTACTGGCATGTGCAATCATAGTATCCAGATGAATAATTATTGGGGCGAGCCTGAGCGAGCCCCAATATTCCGGTAAGTGCATTGATTTTCATGTAAGCGACCAACCGACCAACCGACCGACCGTGACGCTAATAATACATAGGTCAAGGTGCAAGGTACAGCTAGCTAGCCATTACGTCATGTACAACCGTAGTATCAAACTTACTGTAATGAATATCACTATTAAAGAAGGTACGAGCAACGTACAAGCCACTTCACCACACCATGCATGTGTAGTAATGTAAACCACTTTGCTATGTGTACTGTAAACCACTTCATGCTATAGTCCTGGCTCCTTCTCTACTACTATATAATATGCTAACATCAATAAACACTTTGGCTGCATTTTCAACAAAATAGCAAACTTTAATACCAGTAAAATACATAAAATCTAAAATCTGCAAAAAAAATGTACAGTACCTGCAAATATATAATTCTAACAGTAATAATTATGTGCTTCAAACGAATGAAGAAGCCTGAAGATTAGTTGAGGCAAGAGAGAGCATGCATGCAGCATGCTGAAGCAAACAGGAGCAGAAGTTAGTAAGAGGACTGCATGAGAGCAGTAAGAGACACTTACAGTGAAACAACAACAGAAAGATCAAGAGAGCAGGCAGCATGCTGCTTGCTGCTGAGAAGCAGAAGTAGGAGGAGAGCAATGAATAACAATGAGCATATTATACCGCTTCTGTAGAATGAGAGCAACAACTACCATTAGTGAAAGTATCACCGTGACACAGACTCATACTACACCAATTGTACTTCCACTAATTCTGGGCTACACGATGAAACAACAATGACTTAGAACACATGATTGTACGACATGTCAGTGCATGGTGAACCTTTTCCAAGCATACAACATTTCAATCCATCTGAGTGCTCTCGGCATCATCAACTTGCCACAAGACATCAACAGCTTTGTATCCTGCTTGCCACGATGGCCTGATAGCCTCAATGTACTTGTTCGTAGACAGGGAGCTACTGAGCTGGAACACACCATGTACATCCACAATTCCACGTATACATATGCACATGCGTACTAGCTAGCACACGCATGCAGAATATTGGCTTTGTTACAACAAAACACAACTCTTCCTCAGGCTCGCCCACTGATCATTTTCATCCCACTAGTAGTACTTTGATTTTAAAGATAAAATGTGTTTTGCCATTGTTACCACCCCTCAGGGCTATCTTGTGTAAGGGTATGGAGTACCCCCCTGTCCATCCTAAGCCAGTCATGAACACTCTCTCCCTCAAGATGCCTCTGTGCATGTGAGCAAGACACAGAGAAGACAGACAGTCTTTGTGTGTTAGGAGTATAGAGCATCTTCAAGTTGTAGGAAATGTATCTTTCTTATGAGCAGTGCTCAAACATACAATTGTCATAACACTGTATGTGAGTGTATGTATTGATTTCGTACTTGTTGACTTTAAAGTTTTCCTTATCTTTCTCTTAACATTCAGGACAGCTATATATCTTCAATCTTGTCTTTTCTCTCACTCTGACTCTACAAACAGAGTCCAACTCGTGATGAAACAATTTGCGGTGACCATTTCTGTATTTATAAATCTAAAGTTTTCTTTTGTGGGATTTTGATGACATCATTGTCAGTGTCCCATTCCCATACAGCTCTCGGATCTTGTAAAGCTGGGAATGAGTTTTGTGCTTGGGAGATTGCCGGCATGATGCCTGACGAATACTCTGTGAGTTCAAGTAATAATTATTTACTAGCTGAGATGTAAAATCATTCAGTTTTTACTGCATATGGAGTAGGCTTGAGGCTAATGTGCTCAAAAATTTGAGCATTATTCCATTTAGCACTGCCAATAAGCACATTATTCCTGAAATTTTTTCTATTATTCTTTAATTTCTATTATTTATATTCCTGATTTTTGAGACTCACACAACTTCAAATTAAAGTAAATATTATCATTTCTGATTCAGTAAAGACACAACTGTCCTCTTTTTGTGCTTCAAAGGCTTCATCGCCAGATTTACCGCTTGATTCATCAGGTAGAGTCTCTCAGATCACTGCCATCCTTGTCTGAGATGACNTGATGATACCGGCTCGTCTCTTGGTGTACTATTAATTTGATGCTTTCGGTTTGAGACAATGACTTTTAAAATTATTACTGTTTTTTTTTTTTTTTTTCTATAATATTTTATGCACAAATGTAAAGGACAAACAATAGCAACATTGCTAATCATGTGAATGCCCTAACTATATATATAAAGTAATAACTAAACGTACTATACATAAACGCACGTGAGACTATAATAATACAGAGTAACATAACAGCACAACAGATTGAAGTATGACCAACAGCACATGTTAACTATGATCGAAGAGTTTGCATAAATGAGTGATAAGAGTTAGCGCAGATGTAGCAAGGTTACTTAATGAATTCCAGTGTACAATTGTGTGCGGATAAAAGGAATACTTGTACGCATCAGTATTGGCAAATGGAACTTCAAATTGGGTGTTATTGGACATTCTAGGTCCTTGGTAGTTCCTGGGAGTCAATACTGACTCAGTATCAGGAAGATAACACAACCCATGAATAATTTTAAACAACAAACCAAGTTTAAGATCAATTCTCCTCTCTTGAAGAGTTTGAAGTTCAAACAGATCAATTAAATCTTGGTAGCTCGCATCCCATTTATGTGAGGCAATCTTGAGAGCAAACTTCCATGAGGTCTGAGGCCAAGGCACGAGTGATTTTTTGTAATCTAGCTACATTTTCTCTCGTTTATTCCTCCCAAAATCAATTATTCCCCATTATGCTCAGAGTTACTATTATTCCAGAAATTATGCCCGCACATTCGCCGCACCCCTAATGTGGAGCAAAATCATCAGTATAGTTTTAATGTTTTTTTTCAATTTGTGGTTTGTAGTGAAGGTATTTAATGTACACACGTTGCTATAGATAAAGGATGTCGCTATTGTTTATTATTCTTTATCCAAGAGTTCTAGTAGCTCAGTGGTAAAAGCATTCGACTAGAATTCAAAAGGCCTGAGTTTGAGTCCAACTATGTCAGCAAGATTTTTTACTCAAACCTGACAGACTCATCTATAGCATTGATAGTTCACAATTACATACTTAGCTACTCCTTACATCTACAAGTAGTAAAAATTTCAAAAAAATAAGCAGTGTAGGAATAGGCATGCAGTGTAAAAAGTATTGGAACAAGGAATGGTCTCAATTTCGGCACATGACTATACTTACGGCACTGCTTCCTTTTGGAAGGTGTGTCCCATGGTGTGAAGCAAAGTATTGGTAAATCTCTTCGATATTATCTCATTCATGGTTTCTGGTTTCTAGTACATCGTTTAAGTCAGCCAGCCTGCTAGCTCTTCCAGTCTTCTTTGCTTTCGGGCAAGAGTAGGATATCAAGTTGTTCTGGGAGCGGGGCCAGCAATGGCAATGGTAGCCGTTGCCCACCGGTTTGCTGTATCTGGAGAGAGTCTTCTGGACTCGGTGGCTGGTGCTGATGCTCGGTGGTTGATGACATAATTCAAAATTGCAAGAGGCTTAGATTAGATATATCGAAGAGAATTATCTAATGACCCTCTAATTACCCCCAACATTGACGAGCATAGCAACCAATCCTCTTTAACGATAGGAGTCCCGTTAAGAGATATTAAGAGAGATTATAAGAATGCAGTGTGCAATGTCACTGAGAGAAAAAATAATCACAACAAACATTATACTGAAACTAAATACAAACAAGACACAGACAAGTAGACACACATACGGACAGACAAGCAGGTTTTAACAACAATAACTGAACAATTTACAGCACTTTAGTAACTAACCGCAAGACATTGACACGAAAAAAAACTTGGAGTCAAAATTAGAGGATTTTCTTCAAGTGCGTGGGTGGAAAAGAACAAAAGCAATCAATCCATTAATCAAAGTATATACAGACAACCAATTTTAAACAAGGATACAAAATTTATACACAAAAATAGAACTGTTACAGTTATATAAAGACAACAATTTATGATAAACCTTAAGCATAAAATGTTTGTGTAATATGTCTGTTAAAAGTGGTACTAGTCAGCTACTTCAATGAAGTCATTGATTTCACTTTCTCTCTCGATTCCAAACCTGTCACTGTCTCTACTGTAAGGATCGGTATCTGAGAATTTTGAGGGCATTGGCTCCAGTTCAATGTTACATGCTTTTTGCTGCTCATGCTTGTCCATATGCATCCTAGTTTCATCAGATAACCTTTTTGTGGATTCACTAATCTGTTTACTTTCGAAGTTGACAATGTTTTCATCTGAGGTTTGATTGGGCACCAGTGAAGCTGAAGATGGTTCTGTGTTCTCTAGTGTTGTAGTTGCTTCTCTCTCTCCTTTAGCAGTTTCTTCCTTCTCCATGTTTTCTAGCTGCTCTTTTTGAGTTGGTGCCTCCACCACACTGTATGTGACTACAGGATTATGAACTAGTATGATTTCAGGAACAGTTGGTTCTTGTTTGGTGATTCGTAGCTTCATTTTGAAAATGAAAGAGTTGAGTTTGGTTCGTGTTTTCTTTTTAAGTACAAAGGCATACGTATGATAGATCAAAATGGCTAGGAAGGTGATGAAAGCAATGCTGACTGAAGTGTAGGCAAGAGACTGTTGGTTACGAGCATTGAATCCTCTGATGTAGAGAGAACCAAAAGAGAAAAAAATGAGGTTGATTATAAATGAAAAGTTCACAGCATCAAGTAGCCAGGATTTGTGGACTTTACCATATACAAAGGTCTTCACAATATGGAGGCATACCAATGTACAGAAGATAGCCAAGAGGTTGTTTGCCGGATCACCGTTGATGTTAATGGCTGCCACAACATACAAGAAAACACGGATCAACAGCAGTAGTCCAGTCCAGTAGTGATGTTTGGTACTATAAGGAGCAAGATAAGCATCCATGAAGGGATAAAACCTTGCATTCTTGAGTAGTTTTTTCATCCTATAAGGGCAACGCAGGAGCCACTGAAAAGAGAAGAGGAAAGAGGTGTATAGAATGCCCACCAGGAGAATAAGAAAAGCTACTAGAAACAGAGGAATATGTTTCCCTTCAAGGTAACGAATGTTGCCATCAATCAGCCACACTATCTCTTGTGAACCATCAAGATGTTCCAGTGTTGCTGGAGAGAATGCAGCTATGATGACACGAAGGCTTTTGGCATAACAGAGTAGAATGAGAGTAGCTAGTGTTGCCACCGGATTTGTTCCAGTAAAGAGTCTAGCAAATCTGGTAGAGTATTCACGGCCAATGATCACCATGGTAATCAAGAATATGATGTAAATTGGGAAAGCAAGCTGTAGCCATTCTTTGACATAGCCATCCATTCCATCAAAGAAGCAGATCACAAAGCCAAAGTCTAGGTTGAGCCATGCAATGAAGATGGTGAAGAAATTTGGAGATTGAAATGGAAAGAAAGTGGCACGATTTGTTGTGAGGATGTTGGCATAGAATATGAGTCCATTAATTGTTCCAACAGCTACTGTCAGATTGAAAAATAGGAGAAAAGCAACTAGTACTACACCAGCTATAGCAAAGACTATGAGTAGAGCTAGCCAGTTGTTTGAGCAAGACAAGCAACGTGAACTACCAAGAGAGAGACTGAGACCATCCTTACAAGACCCACAAAGCTTGCCACTACGATTTAAAGCACACTGTGCATCAGAACCATTGGGTGTGTTAAGGTTAATCCAGACTGGGGAGCTAGATGGATGGCAGTAGTCAAATGGACAATGAGGGTAAGTTAGATAGGGGCACTGACACAGTGTTTCATTTTGACAGCCAACAAGGTCATGGTCGAATTCATTGATGTAACTTAACCAGACATTGTTGCTTCTTTTTACTGATGAGTTACTAACAGAACTGTTACAGTCTGTTATGTAGTCAGAGAGGCAAGGGTCACAATCACAACTGCAAGTAGACTGATCTACAATAAATCCAATAGGACATGTGCAGGGAACAAACAGCATGTTGATGATAATTTGAGACCTAAGATAGAATTTTTGATTTTCAAGATTTAACAAGAGCTGTTCTAAATAACGTGGAGATGATATGGTGTAGCTTAAGTGTGTGCAGTTTGAAGTTGTGTTCTGAATGTCCTCTCCTACAGCTAGTCCACCAGGGTTTGAAGACAATGCTTTTACAGAAGATACGATTGGATTCCTCACTTGGTCTATAATAGTTACTGATACATTGAAACTTAATTGAGTTGTTTCCTTGAATGTATATATGATTGGAGATTTCTCACAATCCGGTTGATTGTTTGTACATAAGCACACACGAATTGGTTCTGATGATATCTCTGACTGTAAAAGAGCATTAGTCTTGAGGTTTGTAATTTGTGTCAAGTATGATGTTGCATTAATATAGGTACTTTGGTAGTTGTTGAACACCTGTGCCCTAGGACTGATCGTACACCTGTCCAAAAGACCTCCATATATTGATGGGCCTGATATACTGGCAGAGTTATTAATAAAGAATGTATTTTGAACAATTAGGTCAGGGTAGGTCACATTATGTGAGGCTAGGTCTTGAAAGAAGCATTCAGTTGCCTCTAATCTTGCAGCACAAGCACTAATGTCATCAGAGATATACAGTGCTCCACCATATTCAGCTGAGTTATTTGTAAAGTACAGTCTAAGACTTGACATTGATTGCTTCATGCAATAAGGACTATAGTGAACACTAAAACAATCTGGTATTGACTTTATTAAATGAAGTTTTGCATCTGGCTCCAAGTAAATTCCACCTCCTTTCTCAGCTCCATTCTCTTTGAACTCCACAACACCATTTAAAAATTTAATGACTCTGGACCAGACACAAATTACACCACCTCGCCTAGCTGCATAGTTATGCATGAAGATACTGCTTTTTATTTCATTGACACTATCAGTAGCATTACCAAGGAACAGTACACCACCATCATTGAGAGCTTTGTTTCTAATGAAGACACTACCATTTATGATAATATTGCCAATGCCTGACCATATTGCACCACCACTACTACTCACTGTGTTGCTACTGAAATTACTACCATGTATGTTAATACCACCCCTAAATGTCTCTATTGCACCACCCTTATTAACTGCTGTGTTGCTACTGAAATCACTACCATGTATGCTAATACTACCACTCCATGTCTTTATTCCACCACCACCATCACGATCTGCTGTGTTGCCACTGAAATTACTATTATGTATGCTAATACTACCACCATCTGTCCATATTGCACCACCTTCACTTGCTGTATTGCTACTGAAATCACTACCATATATAGCAATACTACCACTCCATGTCCATATTCCATCACCACCACTGTCTGTCCATATTGCACCACCATGACCACGACCTGCTGTGTTGCTGCTGAAATCACTACCATGTATAGTAATACTACCACTCCCTGTTCTTATTCCACCACCACCACGACCTGCCGAGTTGCTACTAAAATTACTATCATGTATGCTAACACTACCACTGCTTATCCATATTGCACCACCACGATATGCCATGTTTCTACTAAAATTACTATCTTGTATACTAATACTACCACTGTCTGTCCATATTGCACCACCAAAACCACGATCAGCAAAAGCTCTATTTCCCTCAAAGAGACATTCAGTAACATTAATATCACTACTAAAGGTAACAATAGCCCCTCCTGATGGTACACCTCGTCTCCTCCATGGTTTCTGTGGATCCCCAGCCCTTCTAAATGCGGTGTGGTTGATGAAAGAGCTCCTCTCAAAAGTTGCACTCCTGACAATGCTCAATTCCATTCCATGTCCATCTTGAAATTTACACTCCTCCATCCTCAGTTGGTCTACTGATCTCACAGAGTTCTCCTGGCAGCCCCTGAACTCTAGACCACTAACACTAACCTCAGAAATGGTGGCAAAATCAAAGCCTGAGGAATTTGTACATGTAACCATGGCAANGTTATTGCTACTAACATAATAACCTAAATAGCAAATTTACTTTATACAGTCTGCGGTTTGACCCACCTTTTCCCATACTTTCTCAAGGACACCCTGGAAGTAGGTGTTTACTTGGTTTCTATGACATTTATTATGTAATATCATATGGCGCTAATTGGATGCTGACTGCGGAATACAGTTAGCAGCTGTCAAAAATTAAAATACGAGTCATCAAAACATATACATTGCGCCACGGCTATCACGTGAGCAGTTAATGAGCAGAAAAATGGCAGAAACAAGAGAGGGGTACACAAATAGTGAGATTTTGCAGGCTACAAACTGCATTGCAAACAACATACATTTTACAAATATTAATCTACAGTCCACGATCTCTTCTTTCTGCAATTTTAAGTTGATTTGGCAAACTCTAAGACCTTGCCCAAAAAATATGAAAAGGATGAATATTGAAACTTTGCAGAAAAGCACAACAAAGAACAGGTACCTGTATGAAAAATAAAGGTAGATAGACTTGTTTTTTTTTTTTTCTTGTTTTTTTTCTATAATAATTTTTATGCACAAATGCAAAGGACAAACAATAGCAACATTGCTAATCATGTGAATGCCCTAACTATATATAAAAACGCACATGAGACTATAATAATACAGAGTAACATAACAGCACAACAGATTGAAGTATGACCAACAGCACATGTTAACTATGATTGAAGAGTTTGCATAAATGAGTGATAAGAGTTGGCAGATGTAGCAAGGTTACTTAATGAATTCCAGTGTACAATTGTGTGCGGATAAAAGGAATACTTGTACGCATCAGTATTGGCAAATGGAACTTCAAATTGGTTGTCATTAGACATTCTATAGGTCCTTGGTAGTTCCTGGGAGTCAATACTGACTCAGTATCAGGAAAATAACACAACCCATGAATAATTTTAAACAACAAACCAAGTTTAAGATCAATGCTCCTCTCTTGAAGAGTTTGAAGTTCAAACAGATCAATTAAATCTTGGTAGCTCGCATCCCATCTATGTGAGGCAATCTTGAGAGCAAACTTCTGAACTTTTTCTAGTTTGGTTTTATCTTTCACTAGGTGAGGATCCCAGATTTGGCAGGCATATTCCAAGTGGGGTCGCACCAGACTGAGATAGAGCTGCTTACTTCTTCACTACTTGCAGAACCATAGAATCTCCGGTAGAGCAATCCAAGGATTTTCATTGCTTTATATGGGTGGCCCAAGTGAGATTGTCGGAAAGAATTAATCACCCCCAAAATACTTGTACGACTCCACCCTCTCTAGGAAAGTGTCTTGTAGCTGTAGTGGTGATGTTGGGAGTGTGGGATTACGTTTACGAGAGACTATCATGTATTTACACTTGGTTTTTGATTGAATGTCATGTGGTTTGCACTAGCCCATTGATCAATTAGACTAATTGCTTCCTGTATTACTTGAAAATCCACTGCATCGGCAATTATTCTATAAAGAAGAATACAT
>CAXIPT010000140.1:0-15458 GCA_964030475.1 Tethya wilhelma
ATACGAATTGCTTATGACCATAGTAGTAAAAATTTTGATAAAAATAGTATATTTTATTGATCCTGCCAAAGACCAAATAAACCCCTTGTGCTTTAATTTGACATTGATAGTGATTTATATTGACTCAGTATTATTTTTAACTGTACATGTAAGTAACATTAATACACTATAGTAACTGTTCATGCAGGCTCTTTTATGTGTTTTACTATGTACGTATACACGCACTGCATTGATATGCACGTGACTTGTCACACGAATTATAAAGTGGCGATGAAAATGCTAGAAACACACATATGTATGCGTGATGCTAATAGCTTTGAAGTTGTCATGCAGTGCTAGAGACTGCTATAAATTAGATAGTGCCTGACTGTTAAGATATGACAGGGTATGCTTGGTTTTGGGTTTAGCCTGCAGTTTATTGGAGCACCCATTCAAAATGATCGGGCGCCATTATTTTTCAGTTAGTCTTCTTTATATATAGCTCAAACAGATCTTCTAAGTAAACGATTACCATATACAAGTTTATGTAATTGGAGCACATGCATAATATAAATTATTTGGCTGCGATTTATTGGAAAATTGTATACGGCTCAGTCAGCATTTATTGTGGCTGCTCTGAAATTGATTCAACTTACCTTTGAAGTTGATATAGTATAGATTTCATTCTGCTTTACCCGTTTATGAGTATTAGCTTTAGCACTCGTGTTTTATGTTATAATTGATATTTCCACGGATCTTCATAGTTTATAGTACTTAGGAATGGGTCTAATGTTCCATAGTCACAATACAAAGTGCATGTTTATGACCATAAGTATATTATAGTAAAAATTCCGACTAAAATAGTAGTGTAGGAGTGGGCATACACTGCTTTAACGGAACAAGACATGTCTCAATTTTGGCACATGAGTATAGCTACTTTTCAACAGACAGCCATCTCAGTGCTCAACTAGATTTTCAAATTAAGGATTCATATGCTACAAAAACAACTTTAAAAAACAAACAATTTGTTTTGTTTATTGTAAACCAGGGTTATAAATAATTGGGGCGAGCCGGAGCGAGCCCCACACTAGTGTAGTCAACGGCGAAATTTTCTATATATTGTATGTTGTATAGTCTGGCGTACGTCCTCCGTTTAACTGTAGGTTATGTTTATGACGATCATTGCCTGTTCAGCTTTACAGCACATGCGCGTAGATCCACGTGTTCATCGTGATCTTGCACTTCAATCGATCAGTGGTGACTGAGAAAGAAAGCTACTGCTTGAGCTGAAAAGAGAGTAAACTTAAATTCTTGCCAAGATGGTGCCCTTTTAGTTAAAGACTCGGAACTGAGCCATGCAATGACCGGAGAGTTAGAGGGGCTGAAAACTACCAAAAGGGAGCATATAGCTGACTGCTGGCTCTTATCTATATATAGTACTAGCACATACACCTGCCTGTCAGTTCTTGAACAACTAGCAATTGGATCTTGCTGCTCAGTCATACTTCATTTGTCCATGATTTGTCCCACATCAGACCTGGTTAATAAATATTCAGCTTTCATTTTTATGTGTGTCGTATAGCTGAAGTAACATCAATTATTGATGAACTTTAATTGTTTGCTACATAGCAATGATAACGGCTTGCCCCTTTGATGTTCAACATCGTCACTAGTAACAATAAAATTGTGTTGATTAAGTTGAACAGTGGTGAACACTTGCAGTCAGTCAGACACACACACACACACACACAGTGCAGCTCTAATGATCATACACTTTTCGTTGATCTTTAATTTTTTTTTTGTGTTCCACGCTGTTCCTGTAGTGTATAACTAGCTATAATAGTACAAGTATAGTAAAGATTTCATAACAGTGTAGAAATGGGCAGTGCTCGAAAAAGCAATGAAACAAGGCAAGACTCGGAATTCCGGCACATGACTACTTCATTTTCAGTCTATATTCATGCATCTCCCAGACAGTTTGCTGAGCTGCAAGCTTATGCATGATGATGCCTTGAGTCAATAGTCACACAATTACCCGGTAGTTAATTGGGATGAAGTATCTAGAGGGATGTTTATTTGCACATACATATGCATGCTTAAGACTTAGGCATAAAAAAGATGAAGTAGTCATGTGCCGGAATTCCGAGTCAGTCTTGCCTTGTTTCATTGCTTTTTCGAGCACTGCCCATTCTTACACTACTAGTTTTTATGAAATTTTTACTACTTGTTCATTCAATTTCAACACTAAGGTGTTTGGTTGCATGGACTATCAGAGACTGGTCAGCCTCTACAAAAGCAGAAGTGCTGCTAGCCAAAACATTGAATGTGTATGCACATCAATTGCACACAAACCAGGTGGTCCACTGACAACCTTTACCTACTAAAAATGGCTACATTACAGTACAGTAATTTGTACTAGACAGTTGTTCTGCCAATGGAACACACCCCAATGCATGTAGTACAATTTTATTTACACCGGAAGTAAAAAAATGGCGCCCATGAAGCAAGCTTATTAATTATTCACATAGGAATTTTTCTATCCAGGTTTTATCTATAGCTACAAGCTTACTTTATATTTAGTAGTACATTGTTTCAATCACTTACTATTCAAATTTTCTTAAGTATACCTCAAAAAGTGTGGTCTTGCAAGCCTAAACCTTCAAACTACACTAGTACTCTGGACAAAAAACTATCTGGAGACTATTTTGTGCATTGCTTTGTGACATAATGCTTTGGGTACTAATAATAGATGTATCAAAGCATCTATAATATATGGAATAATTGGCTTGTTCCCATAAAAAGAGAGTGAAAAATAAACGGTACAAGAATACAGTATCATAATGTATTGAGGTTGGTAAGAGTCGTTGCCGGGAATTGTAAATGGATGAATTATTGATAGTTATTAATAAAATGGTGATTTCAACACAGCAACCAAACAATTGACTTGTAAACTATCAGGAGAGACTTGCAGAAGGAAAACAGTGGTGCTACATGTGAAGAAGTGCAGAGTAGTTATTGTGAAGTAGTTTTTACTGTCAATAATATCAATGATCTGATTTTATGAATCTTGAAGTGTGCTTGTTTGGTTCACTTGTCTCTGTACAAGAGCAATAACTTCAATCTGGTGACCATTTTGTGCACTAGACTCAGCTCCCAGACTTGGTGTCTACATGCCTAGATAGCTGCTGCACTGCAAACATAAATCATTGAGTTGTTTTCACCATTTTTGTGAGTGCTATCATGCGTACAATTTTCATCACTCATGGTAAGTAAACAAGATTGCTCACAAAATCAGCTGGTAAAAAAAATATGGCACGCTAAATGCTCTTAGTTATATATAGCTCTAATATGTTGTAAAAACATACCTGCAATGTTGTGTCAAGTTCTTTTGGCTCCAATTGCTCTAAAAATCGAGTATGAGCTGTTTTTGTACCTCTACCTACTACCGTCTAAGTTAGCTGAATTTTAGTAGATAAATGACGTCATCGTGTAAATAAATTCACGTGATCTCTCCGTTGGCGGAACGACTGTAGAATTTTGTGAGTCAAAGCTGCCTAGATTTTGTTTGCTGACTTTTCGGCAGCAAATAAGTATCAAAGAACATACTCTAGGAGAAAACAAGTTACTACATATGGTCCAAGTTGGCTTAATGTTTTTTGTTTGTCTAGAAATCGCGTTCAAGTTTGTCAGTTAGGAAGAAGAAAGAGAACAAAATTGCACTGTTGTGGCTTCCAACTTGCGTTTTCTCCAGAGTGCTCAAGGAAGTTTCTGTAAGTTTTGTTTATGTATCTAGTTAGAAAACTGCCTCAGGGAGGCCACTATGCATGTTTGAAGGCTTAGTTATTTTTCTCTGAGAGTTTATAAGCATGAACATTTTGTATTGTGTCAATGGGACAGTTGGTCCATTCACGTACTACCGTATGTATGATAATACATAAGTGCTCAGTTTGGTGTGGCCACAGGGTTCCCAATCTTTCACTTATGTTTGTAAATGGATCCATTTGCGGCCATGAGATGGATTCTGGTATGTCACACAAAATAAAAGCATACAAAGTTGGTTCGATTCATAACCCTTATACAATTTATATGCATACTTACGTTATTTAAAACATAACAAATTTGATATTTGAAGGCTCTTATTGAACTGAATGCAATCGTGCAAATCCTAGTTCCACATGATGTATCTACTGTGAATTATACACATAATGCTTTTAGGTATGTGCTTTTTTGTATTATTTTTAAGTATAATTATACTTAATGGTTATTTGTACCAATGTAACTAATATAAAATGATCTCATACACACAATGCTATTGTGAAAGACTATATCATCACTGAATGTAGCTGTAGGAGCTGGTAAATCGGGTAGAGTCTCAAATATACTAAATATCGTACAGCTCAAAACAAATATTCTAATTCAATTTCATTTTTATGTTTCCTGTTTCCAGGTCTTCTTTGGCATCTGTAGCTCAATATAGATTGAAGCCACAAACCAGTAAATTTTGTCATTCCCTTTGTCGTAGGATCATCAAATACAGCTACTGAATCAAAATAGCTATGTGAAGTTTGTTCTGTTCTAACTCCTTGGTTTAAGAGGTGTTTGGCCATTTGGATATATCTTTCTCAGCATTCCTCACAGGATGTTTACCTCCTTTAGGTGTAGCAAAAAAAGCCTCATCTACCTTTCTTGCAGCTTCCATTAAAAGCATTACGCCAAGTGACACATCCTCAATTTGACCTTGTATCATTTGATCCTGCAGATTTAAGTGTCTGCTTGAAAACTGTATCATGATTAATCTTTCAATAGAATGCTTGTAAATGTGGACAGTGCTGAGTCTACTAACAAGACCCAGTATATGATTGCTGCTACACTTAGGTGGTCCAGTAAATCATTATAGACGATTTTAGAGTTCCTAGACCTGTTGTTTTCATCAGTTTTTCAAGTTGGACATAGCTTGATTCGGTCATATGGGTGATGCAATCACTTGGCTAATTATTGGGATGAAATATCAGTAGAAATGCAGGTAAAACCTATAATTACGTCACTGAGAAATGGACATAAAAATGAAGTAGTCATGTGCCAAAGTTCTGAGTTAGGCTTCCCTTGTTTCAGCACTGCCCATTCCTACACTGCTTATTTTTAGAAAAATTTTACTACTTGTTTAATTTTTGCAACACTTGAGTGCTCAATTGCATTAAAGCTATCAAAGACTGGTGAGTCTTTACAAAAAGCTGGAGTACTTTTAGAAACATTGAATGTGCATGCGCATTATCAGGGCAAACCACATGGTCTATTTAAATTGAATGCCTACAGCTACAGTTACAGTACACTATATTTTTCCACAGCAGTCTATATTTTGTTTGCTAACATTTAGGCAGAAAACGAGTATTAAAGAATGTACTGCGGATAAAATTAAATTACCTGGTACAGTTTAAGTTGGCTCGCTGCCTTTTGTTTCTGTGGAAATCGCATTCAAAAAAGTCACAAAGGAGAAACAAAATTACATGCAGTGGCGTAGCCGGGGGGTGCTAAAGGTGCATTTGCACCCCCTTTTTTTTGTCTCGCGAAATTTACGCGTAGGTTTTATAATGCGCTATTTTTTAGTTTGTATATTAATTTTTTGTGCACTTACTTAGTAGCAACACGTAAAGCGATCATCTTTGGCCAGAATTCAATCCAGAACAACTATTAGAATAGGCAGTGCAATGGTATTTTGGCACTGAACATTAACTACTCCACCCATTCTAGCGATTTTTAATAATGCTCACTAAGCTTAAAGCATGGCTACCTCTACCTTTATGGTAACACAGGACCAAGATAGTGTAAACAGTGCAACCAAATTTACTTTTCTCTATTCAGGTGGCGTTGGAAAGTAAGTGAAACTCTCAGAGGACCAAGGAAACAAAGCAGAGAACTGGCTGCACTAATTTTCTTTTTAGTATATTTTACAACTTGAGGAAGAAAAATGAAACTCATAATTATTCAACATTAATTTTTATCGTGATGTTATTTGTGACTGAATTTGAAATAAGAATTGTACAGGGGATATGAATTGAACAAACTTTGTATCCTTTTGATTCAACAAAAAAGATGGCAATTTATTTGAAAGCTTGTTGGATGTTACTTACATTGGTACAAGTTCCAATTGCATACAACAAACCATTAAGTGATTTTATAGTAAAAAACATGTCATCAGTATAAGGAAAGCACCCAAAAGCACCTTGTGTATATTTAAGAGTAGAAAGGTCATATGGTACTGGGTCCTGCACCATTGCATTCAGTGCAATTAGAGCATTCAAATGATATCCATTTTGTTATGTTTTGCCAAACCTAGGCCAAACTTTTCGCCCATAAGTGTTGAATACCAGTGTGATTGTGTGCCCATAGGAATTGTACAGGGTTTATGAATCGAAACAACTTTGTATCCTTTAATTTTACTCAAAAAGTGGCAAACTATATATACAGGTAAAAAAATACATTAGAAATGTAGCAGGAACATAGGAATGGCCAAATCGTAAGAAGAAGGCAAACAAGAACCAGCTCACTCAACAACCATTCCTATCTTGTTTGCCTTCTTATTACGATTTAGCCATTCCTATGTTCTTACTACATTTCTAATGTATTTTTTTTACTTGTTCTATTTTTTTCCTGAATATATTTGAAATGATACCCTACTCTTTGTACATAATTCACTGTAAATTGTCCAAGGCAATAGTTGAATCCAAAATTTCCAGTAGTTTTACTATAGCAGTGACAGTGTAACACATCAGCTAGAGTACATCTATATTCCAAATAGTGCACACTTGTCTGTGTGGAAAGGGTCATCAATTAAATTTCCCAAATAGCTAATGAATAATTCATGAGTATAAAACTTGATGGCCGCCATACAGAAAAAGTGCTTTTGTCAGAATCTAGGGACTGGACGAGAGACATGCAAAACCGATGCCAAAAGCACGTGAAAACAAAGACACCAAGACTATTCATTCATTAATTAGCTACTAAAAGTGAGTGGTCTAGAAAAATAAGAAGATGAAGAAAATGAGAGGTTTGGTATGGTTTAGTTTGGTACCTTAGCGATGGACATGTTTTTAGACTTGTTACGAAGAGAATAAGCTTTGTAGAAGCCTTACAGTGTAAAGGCTCATTTTTTGCAGAGTTATTAGTGTGGATAATTGTATTGCACTAATGAGCCATCTGTGCCATATCCTGGGTACTGCTGTATTGAGAATATCAGGTTTGTTAAGTTTCATGTTTATACAGCAAAATATTGAGTGATTATAGTTAATTAAAAATATGTAATCAGTATAAAGAAAGCACCTTGTATATTTGTATATAATTATGTATGTGTGTATATTTAAGAGTAGAAAGGTCATATGGTACTGGATTCAGTGCGATAAGAGCATTCAAATCGGATATCCATTTTGTAATGTTTTGGCCAAATTAGCTCTTGGCCCATAAGTGTTGTGTGTCCATAGGAATTGTACAGGGATTACGGATTATGACAACTTTTCATACAAGTGGAATGCTTGTGTCATAATAATTATTCAGTTATGACAAGTGGTTAATGACTATGATTAATCCATGAGGCTTAGCATCATTACAGTCGATTTCAATTCTGCTTAAAGTTTGCCTGTTTGCATAATATGCTTCCGTAGCGCACATGCCTGAAATGAAAGTACTAAGTACAGTGCTTGTCTACCCGCTAATTTTGAACCAACATGTCTACTAAGCCTGGAAGGAACACTGCACACATTACTGATATCTGCCGGAGAGTAGTACGGCAATGACTGTCAATGGACCTGAGCTTTGCAGAGAGAGCAAAAAAGGTTGAATATAGCTATCAGAGGTCAAAATAAGCTTTTAGGTTTGTATGGTCAAATGTCCTAGCAAAAGTATATTTGATTGGTCAATACAGCTACATGGTTGGTCATTCATTTTCATGGACAATATATAAACAGATACTATATGTACAGAAATACACTTGACATAAGATTATGATCTTAATCCAAATCTGTTAATCAGAGTCATTTTCAGATCCAGAAATAGCCATTATTTCATCCCACAATTCAAGAGTGTCCTCGGGCTCTCTTTCAGAATGATTGTCATGTGCATTAGATGTTGATGCATTGCCACCTGCAGTTCGTGGTTTGTACTTCTTTCTTTCTTTTTGGTTAAGTCTTCTACGTTTAGCTGACCACCAAAGTTCAATGCTTTGATCAGGATTGAAGTCCTTTGTAGGTACTTTACTACTCAGAATGGAGAGAAGATCATCAGTAATGATTCATTTGTGAGACGAGTACGCTTGTCATTCTTGACGGTACCAAGAGTTGAAAATATACTTTCTAACTTTCCATTGGATGCTGGAAGTGACAAGAGAAGTTCAGCTAGAATAAGAGCATTAGACCATTGGGAAGCAGTGGCGTGTCTAGGATTTAGCTCATGGGGGTGCTAATATAGTGCGGGCGCGAAGCGCCCGAAAATTTTGGGTAGCCACGCCCACTTTTGGTCACGTGACTGAAATTGCGCAATTCGATCGCACAATCCACGATCGCTATGCTACCGTATTCTGCTATTTTTTTTGCCTTCTTTTCTTTTCTTTTAGCCTAAAAAGTGATTTTTAAGCATTGCTAGCTCGGATTTTACTCGTTTCATTGATTAATTCATTGAATAGCGCTACTCTGGAGCGCTACTTCTAAGCGATGACGTCATTATCCGATAAGCCAGGGGGGTGCTCGAGCACCCGGAGCACCCCCTTAAACACGCCACTGGGAAGAGTTTGGAGCATGAAAAAGCCTCCACCACACCGAGTGGTAATCCAAGGAAGAGGTAGTACAGCATAATCAATCATTTCACTGAACTCAGTTTTGATTAAATCTGTATCTGCATGAGCACTTTGTAGAGGAGTAGAAAATCTCTCAACAAGTCTATCGATGGCTGCTAGATCAGCTTCCTCCTGAACAAGCTTCTCCCAGCCATGTGTACTCAATGTGAAGATAATATCCCTCAAGAGTTGAGTATCTGTCCAGCAAAGTCTAGACTTAACACACTCACTCACATTAGAGCAATATTCATTACACTTTGAAGAATACAAACTTTGTGTTTCAGAAAAATAAGTTAGACTCTGCAGTTGATACTGGGTACTTCCTTCTTCCTCATCTTGCGTACATTTTTTAAGAGTGGCAGCATACGTTGGCCACTCACTTAGTAGTGTAGAAGCAAGTTTCAAAGTCTAGTTAGAGCTCCTAATATGTCTATTTCGTCACTTTGCATACATTTAAAGAATATCATGCAGGGTTTAAGAAGATCCACAAACAGTGCACACCCAAGCAGATGTTTTGCCTGAATCCACTTGTTATAGTACCCTCTAAGTTTTGCCCGATCAGCAGGTTTCACCGATCTATCCTCTGAGAGTGTAGCTAGATGACTTGTATATGCACCAAACTTTGAAATGACTCTATTCATTGCGTTGACTTTGTGTGCAATCCATCTGGTTCCATTTGCATGCACAGGTTTGATTCCATTGTCATCAAAGTCTAAACACTCCTTTAGGTCTGTTACGATATCCTCTAACTCTCTACACTTCTTTGGTGACTTTTCATACAAAAGATAAAGTCTTAACAACAGATCATCCACACAGTCGAATGCGGTGCCCTTTAGTGCATCCCGGATTGCCAGTTCTAGTCTATGTGCAATGCACCACATCCAGAACACCCAATCAATACGTCTCTCTACTAAACCTCTCAAGCCCTCTCCAGAGCCAATATTCGCAGAGGCACCATCTGTGCCTATTCCTATAAGCTTTCTGCAATGTTAAGATGATATTTCAGTGATGCCAATGTTCTGGAGTCCCTTTTCCAGTGCTTTAAAAAGCCCTTCAGCTGTAACAGACTGTGGCCGAACAACAGTAAAATATTCCATTCTTGTGTGAACTTTTTCATCCACTCCCTCTACATCACACCACACAACCACAATAAGTTCGTTATCTACATTGGCCTTATCTGTAGATCCATCTAGGAGAACTGAGAAAAACTTTGAGGCGGAAATTTTCCCTAGAAGCTGTTGTCTTCTAGATTCAGCAATAAAGTGAATCATTTCCTTTCCTGCAGTCTCATTTCTATATGTTGTGCCTATCTCTACTCCATGATGTGCTTCCAGTTCACAAAGTTTTGGGTATTTTGTAAATGGTAGTTGCTCGACAGCAGTGAAATGAGCGATATCAAATTTGAACCGTAGCTTCTCCCTTTCTTCATCAGGTAGTTTGTTAAATGCCTGGACAATGGGAGCATAGGATGAGAGATCGAGACCAGCAGATTGAGCAGACCTTTTCCTTGCAAGTCCCATTGCACGTGCATGTTGCTGATTCTGGGCATGGTCACGGACATTGCTTATACGGATGGAATCAGCTCCAACAATCCACTTGTCACTGAAGTTTTTATAGCTTCTAATCCTATCCACAAAATCAGTACACACTTTGCACTTTAACTTAGTGACTACTTTCTTTCCGTTTTGTTTTTCACATGTGCAGTCTGTACTCACGGTCAAGGTCTGTCTGCCATTTTTGAAAAGTAGCGTAGTCAACTATCCTTCGAGAAGACACTGCCATACGTAGTCAGTCTATAGTAACTCCAATAGTGGTCACAAATTATAGTCGCAAAAGTAACCTATACCATAGATAAATGAACCCTCATTTATCTTGCCTATACTCATTAGTAGACTAGACTAAGAAATGTGCACGTGGCACCTGCGTTGCGTTCGCCGAGCACACGCGGAAATGTTCGGTCAATTATTGAAAGTGTGTGGAAATTGACCGATGACCGGATGTAATTTCAACCTCTGAATTTGTAGAGCATTTAGATTAAGGCCTCAACAATGCACACAAACATTTTAAAAATTTTTGATTCAGCACTTATTGCAACGTCAAAGGTCGAAAATAAATATTGGACGTCAGGTGCTAAACTTCATTGAATGAAGCCATATGACATCAAATGAAAGCTTATTTTTCATGCTTTAATGCTATATAGTTTATTTTAAATCACATTGAAGAATAAGCAAGTTATGAGCGTTTGAATACGGAGAGGTATAGGAAATATCCGAAAAAATTCAAATATCTAGGGAGCTATTCCTAAGAAACCATATAACTGCTGAGCTCAGCACTCAGGCTGACAACATATAACCATGAGGACTACTAGCATACCAAGTTTCGTCAAATTCTGAGGAGGTCACGTGCGAACTTTTGTTGAACTGAAATATAATGACCCTAAAGTAACAAACAAAATTATGCCAAATCTCCAATTTTCTCCATCTTATTCTTATCCTGGCATAGTTTTTCATAGAGACTTATTTACTTTCAGAAGTTAATTCTTAAACAAACTTGGTTTCAGTCATTTTTGCTGGGTAATTGTGTCTCTCATTGCAATTGAGTTGCTAGATACAAGGCAAAATATGCTCGTGCTAATATAAATTCATCAACTAAATTAATAGTAGACTTAATATCCTGTAGGAAAAATAATGGACTTGTCACTGTAATACTTGCTTCCCATAATAAAAACTCTAACAACCATTCCATCAGAGTACCGTATAGCGGGAAATTTTTGTGGGGGAAAATTTTTGCGTTTTCGTCTTGAATAGAAATTCGTGAGGAAAATTTTCGTGGATTGCGTCTCAACTATACGTGACGACCACATACCTTACAAATTTCGTAGGGGAAAATTTTCGCGGAAAGCTGCCAAACCACGAAATTCGCAAAAAAATTTCCCCTACGAAAATTTCCCGCTATACGGTATCGTGTTTGCTTTTTTAAAGGATTTAATTAGCCATTCCTATGTACAAGGCATATTAAGGCATTGTTTCGCTTTTTATGGCCTAATTAAAATTGTAATCAAAATATTTCAATGCAAGAATGAGCAAACATCAAACTCAGAAAAGTAGTATCATATCAAGGATTGTGATGTCCACAGTTTGATAGTCATGTGACCTCGAAAAATTGCATAATTAAGCATTTTCTCCCTTTATTCAAGAAGTGTGGAGATATTAGGCCCAGATAAATAATGCTTTTTTTTGTGCCTATAATTCCTTTCTTCAATGCCAGCAAACCTTGCCTATAATGCTTTCAAAATGTACCTATAATTCCATTTATTTCTTACATAAATTCAACCTTACGATATAGAAATTGAGTAAAAATACATGAAGACAAACACATCAGTATAATAATTATATACAGTAAAAACATGTACAACATTATAATAACTCAAAGACAGTTGCTGCATGACTCTCACAGTTAGACAACACCTCAGTGACCCATACTCAGTGGTCTGTTGTTATATTGTAACATCACCGAAGCTTGTATGTAGTCTTCGAGAGCAGATTCTTGAGTTGACTTAAATGAATTTGCTAACATTGAGAAAACTCTTTCAGCAGCAGCAGAGGATGGTTGAATTAGATTTAAATACTTACAAGCTCGAGACCAATTCGGTAAGCGATGTTTTTGGTTCTTCCACCATACTATTGGGTCAATGGTTAGACTAACATCTTCTGCTACAGAGAGGTAGTCAGGAAGCTCTTTCTTCAGTTCTTCTAGAAATACACTTGAAAAGAATGGGAATATGCTTAAATCATTCTCATCATTAGGACAGGGCCTCATTGCATTGACTTTTGATGCAGAAAGAAGACGAGCAGCTTTGAATGCCTGCATTGCTGGCTTGAGATTTGTGTCAAATTTGAGTTTGAAGTAATCATAAGCATCTTTCACACATGTACTTGCATAGTCCAAGAGTTGTTGTTCGTTAACAGCATTGCCATTAGCAAGAGTGTGCATCATTGCACTAACATAAGGCTTGTGATTTGATGTGACAGCAATATAGAGTGCATTAATACGTTCGTACGTTTCTATCGCTAGAAATCCATCTCCTTCTAATTTATAGGTTGCCTTTACGAATGGCTCCATACAGTCGATGGTAGCAGCCAATTCAATTTTTAGTTTTCTTGTCTTCCCAAGATAAGAGAGAATTGCTCTAAGTTTGTTTGCATTAGCAGGAGAGATGTCGTCATCTTCTAGCAAACTTGAGACGTCACCGAATGTACACATGAGCTTGGACAACACTTCATATCGACTCCACCATCTGGTCACCGAATATGAAGGTGGTTGTAAACCAGTCAATGCTCTCCATCTCGTTTGTATTTTAGGGCTATGTGAAAACATACCAATCCATGCTTTAAAAAATCGTCAAGAATAGGAGTCTTCATATTCTGTCCAACTCGGTCCAGAGTGTAAGAAAAACAGCCAATGTCAAATAAATTATGATAGATAATCTTCACAGTCCTCATGGCAACCTCATTGACTGACACTCTATCATGCATTGCACCTACTATTAGATCAGATGAAATACCCAATTCTGTGGAGATCACACTAATTATTTGCCTTGCCAACTCCTCGCCTGTCATGGATTTTGCCATGAGCATCAGTCTAAGGACATTTTGTGTGATAACCCAATCATTAGTGAGGTATCTCACTACAATCACCATTGCTTCTGAGACATGCGTGGTACCATCAAATACAATTGATATTGGCCTTTCACTAATAGCTTGTTTAATTCTTTCCAGCTCCTGTCTCAGCATGAAAGGCAACAGCTGTCGGATATTTGGCACACTAGTAAGAGCAGAGGCATTCTCTTCAAATAAATCTCTGAAGCAATCAAGTTTGGATATAGGAACTCTAGCTTTCAACATAGCACTCAAAACTCTTACTCAATAAACTCTTACGGAGTCAGACAAATTCTCACCAACTGGATGACAATCCTTGTCGTAAACTCTTATTAAATGTTATTTATCAATGGCCATTTGATCAACATGTATGGTTATTTGGTAAATATTAAATTTTCCTGCAGTAAGCCACAATATCCACAAGTAAAAAAAAAACATTGGAAATGTAATGAGACACAGGAATGGCTAAATCGTAAAAAGAACGCAAACAAGATGGAATGGCTGTTAGAGTATGGGCAGAATTCTTCCTGTATGGGCTGCACTTAACAATCTCTTTATTGAGTCTCTCGAGTCATTTTGCCCACAGGAAGCTTCCGGTCACTCCTCACATTCTTTCTCTAGTTTTTGAAATCCTTCAAGGAGACCCAACTTATTTTGACAATATCATGCTTTGGGCTGCCATTACTTTGTGTTTCTTTGGGTTTCTTCAATCTGGTGAAATTACTATACCAAACCAATCTGCTTATGATCCCTCCTCTCACTTAAACTTTTCCGACGTTGCCGTATTTGACAATGTTGAAAATCCATCATTTTGAGGGTTACAATTAAAACTTCCAAAACTGATCCTTTAATTCCGACAGGGTGTGAATGTTCATATTGGCTGCATGCATAAGGAGATCTGCTCCGTATCTGCTCTCCTAAAGTATCGATCTGCTCATAGTAATGCTCCTGGCCTTCTCTTTCACTTTAACAATAATTCTCTGTTAACGAAGAGCAAGTTCACAAGCAAATTCTGCGATCTTCTTTCACTGGCTGAAGTACATGCTTCTTCCATAGCTTCAGGATTGGCGCAGCCACAACCGCTGCAGCAGCCGGCATACAATCCAAACTCTAGGCCCCTGGAAGATTACTGCTTACCTTTCTCACATCCGCATGTCACCACAGGAACTGGCTTCTATTTCACCTATTCTGTCTTCTACCCCCTAGCCTTTAATTACATAACTCATTAAACTTAGCTTATTGTTGTTTTGCTCTGTTTTATTTTAGTAAGCATAATTATGTGGATTAATAATTATCATAATATTTCTCATTCCCAGTACGGTAGTACTGGGTACACAGGAATGGCACGGATGGCCCATTAGCGCAATACAAATATTCACGCGAATAACTCTGCAAAAACTGAGCGCTTAGCACTAAAAGGCTTCTTAAGCTACTATTTAGCTCTTTCTCTTTCTAATGAGCCCAAAAACATGGCCTAAAACCATCACTAAAGTAACAAACACACATATGCCAAACTGCCAATTTTCTCCATCTTCTTCTTCTATCTTGGATCAATTTTTCTAAGAGACTACTCACTTTTATAAGCTGATTCTTGAACGAATGAACTTGGTTTCTTCCGGGACAGTAGCTTTTGCCATCGGTTTTTAGCACCTCTCATTGAGTATCTAGATACAAGGCGAAAAGCGCCTCCTCCATATGGGTGCCATAATTTCTACATTCATGCATAATTCATTAGCTTCTACAAAATTTGAATTGACGTTGACGACCCTTTCCACACAAAAAAGTGTGCATTATTTGGAATTAAATGCAAGTTGCCTGGAACTATTTTGTGATACCTGGATGCTCTTGCTCTTCTTAAGAGATGAATCAGGACTTTGATTATCATTCCCAGTACGGTAGTACTGGGTACACAGGAATAGAAAGGCAGGCCCATTAGCGCAATACAAATATTCACGCGAATAACTCTGCAAAAACTGAGCGCTTAGCACTAAAAGGCTTCT
>CAXIPT010000140.1:15490-34513 GCA_964030475.1 Tethya wilhelma
TTTTAGTGCCAAGCGCTCAGTTTTTGCAGAGTTATTCGCGTGAATATTTGTATTGCGCTAATGGGCCATCCGTGCCATTCCTATGTACCCAGTACTACTGTACTGGGAATAATACTTTGTGTCCATGTGTTCATACTATTATAAATAATAACAAAGTTATTCATGGCAAGATTTCATTATATGGATGCATTCACTATAATTATATTGTTGCTGGTGTGCATGCAATTAAATGTGTTACATATGGCTAGTATGCATGCAATATTATATTCCTAGTACTGTGTTGCAATTAAGTGATGTTGCCAGAAAAATATGGTTATAATAATATTATAACATATTGCTAGTACTCTATTGCATATTGCTATATGTACAAGTACAAAAAACATTAGAAATGTAAATTAAACATAGGAATGGCCAAATTGTAAAAAAGTGAGCAAACAAGATAGGAATGGTTGTCAGATTGAGCGAGGAGTTCGTTTCACTGTGTCATCTATGTTCATATCCCTACTGAGCTCAATGACATTGTAGACACAGGAATGAACTCGCTCAATCTGACAACCATTCCTATCTTGTTTGCTCACTTTTTTACAATTTGGCCATTCCTATGTTTGATTTACATTTCTAATGTTTTTTGTACTTGTTTGTTCTATTTTTTTCGAATAATTGTTATAATATCTGACAGTGGAATATAGTCTTCATGCAGGCTGAGCAGAGAACTTGCCTGGCCCAACTTGTGATCATAGTAGCCTGGCTTTGACGGTCAATGCGGCCTGGGCCCCTTTCAGACAGCTGAAAATCTAAACCTCCAAGCAGGCAACGTGATTTGTGTCAATTACATGTGTATCTTGCTAGCTATTGACTTCCCTAGGACAGAACTTGGATGCACTGCACGATTGCAATAGATTCCAAATAATGCGCACTTGAATGTGGAAAGGGTCGTTAGGGTAGCTAGCTTATGAATAATACATGAGTTTAGAAATTTAATGGCGGCGCCATATGGAGAGGCGCTTTTCGCCTTGTATCTAGCGACTCAAAGAGAAGCACAAAAAACCGATGGCAAAAGCCATTGAAGACAAAGAAACCAAGTTTGTTCGTTCAAGAATCAGCTTCTAAAAGTGAATGGTCTTTGAGATATGGCGTGAGAAGATAGAAGAAGAAGAAGAAGAAGAAGAAGAAGAAGAAGAAGATGGAGAAAATTAGAGGTTTGGCATACTTTAGTTGGGTACTTTAGCGATGGTTTTAGGCCATGTTTTTGGGCTCATTAGAAAGAGAAAGATCTAAATAGTAGCTTAAGAAGCCTTTTAGAGCCAAGTGCTCAGTTTTTGCAGAGTTATTCGTGTGAATATTTGTATAGCGCTAATGGGCCATCCGTGCCATTCCTATGTACCCAGTACTACCGTACTGGGAATAGTGTTGCCAGTATGATAGTACTGTGTTGCATATTGCTAGTACTGTGTTGCATATTGCTAGTACTGTGTTGCCAGTATGATAGTACTGTGTTGCATATTGCTAGTACTGTGTTGCATGTTGCTAGTACTGTGTTGCCAGTATGATAGTATTGTGTTGCATATTGCTATAGTACTGTGTTGCTATATAGTACTGTGTTGCATATTGCTAATACTGCTGTGTTGCCAGTGATAGTACTGTGTTGCATATTGCTATAGTACTGTGTTGCCAGTATGATAGTACTGTGTTGCCAGTATGATAGTGACTGTGTTGCATATTGCTAGTACTGTGACGTGTTGCCAGTATGATAGTACTGTGTTGCATATTGCTAGTACTGTGTTGCCAGTATGATAGTGACTGTGTTGCATATTGCTAGTACTGTGTTGCCAGTATGATAGTACTGTGTTCAGAGGTCAAAATAAGCTTTAGGTTTGTATGATCAAATGTCCTAGCAAAAGTATATTTGATTGGTCAATACAGCTACATGGTTGGTCATTCATTTTCATGGACAATATATATATATTTTTCCAATAAACAGGTACTATGTACAGAAATACACTTGACATAAGATTACGATCTTAATCCAAATTGTTAATCAGAGTCATTTTCAGATCCAGAAATAGCCATTATTTCATCCCACAATTCAAGAGTGTCCTCGGGCTCACTTTCAGAATGATTGTCATGTGCATTAGATGTTGATGCATTGCCACCTGCAGTTCGTGGTTTGTACTTCTTTCTTTCTTTTTTGGTTAAGTCTTCTATGTTTAGCTGACCACCAAAGTTCAATGCTCTGATCAGGATTGAAGTCCTTTGTAGGTACTTTACTACTCAGAATGGAGAGAAGATCATCTAATGATTCATTGGTGAGACGAGTACGTTCTAACTTTTCATTGGATGCTGGAAGTGACAAGAGAAGTTCAGCTAGAATAAGAGCATTAGACCATTGGGAAGAGTTTGGAGCATGAAAAAGCCTCCACCACACCGAGTGGTAATCCAAGGAAGAGGTAGCAATGTACTGTACAGCATAGTCAATCATTTCACTGAACTCAGTTTTGATTGAATCTGTATCTGCATGAGCACTTTGTAGAGGAGTAGAAAATCTCTCAACAAGTCTATCGATGGCTGCTAGATCAGCTTCCTCCTAAACAAGCTTTTCCCAGCCATGTGTACTCAATGTGAAGATAATATCCCTCAAGAGTTGAGTATCTGTCCAGCAAAGTCTAGACTTCTGCAGTTGATACTGGGTACTTCCTTCTTCCTCATCTTGCGTACATTTTTTAAGAGTGGCAGCATACGTTGGCCACTCACTTAGTGGTGTAGAAGCAAGTTTCTCAGTTCCTTTCAAAGTCTTGAGAATGCTTGTTAGAGCTCCTAATATGTCTATTTCGTCACTTTGCATACATTTAGAGAATATCATGCAGGGTTTAAGAAGATCCACAAACAGTGCACACCCAAGCAGATGTTTTGCCTGAATCCACTTGTTATAGTACCCTCTAAGTTTTGCCCGATCAGCAGGTTTCACCGATCTATCCTCTGAGATTGTAGCTAGATGACTTGTATATGCACCAAACTTTGAAATGACTCGATTCATTGCGTTGACTTTGTGTGCAATCCATCTGGTTCGCACAGGTTTGATTCCATTGTCATCAAAGTCTACACACTCCTTTAGGTCTGTTACGATATCCTCTAACTCTCTACACTTCTTTGGTGACTTTTCATACAAAAGATAAAGTCTTAACAACAGATCATCCACACAGTCGAATGCAGTGCCCTTTAGTGCATCCCGGATTGCCAGTTCTAGTCTATGTGCAATGCACCACATCCAGAACACCCAATCAATACGTCTCTCTACTAAACCTCTCAAGCCCTCTCCAGAGCCAATATTCGCAGAGGCACCATCTGTGCCTATTCCTACAAGCTTTCTGCAATGTTCAGATGATATTTCAGTGATGCCAATGATCTGGAGTCCCTTTTCCAGTGCCCTTCAGCTGTAACAGACTGTGGCCGAACAACAGTAAAGTATTCCATTCTTGTGTGAACTTTTTCATCCACTCCCTCTACATCACACCACACAACTACAATAAGTTCATTATCTACATTGGCCTTATCTGTAGATCCATTTAGAAGAACTGAGAAAAACTTTGAGGCAGAAATTTTCCCTAGAAGCTGCTGTCTTCTAGATTCAGCAATAAAGTGAATCATTTCCTTTCCTGCAGTCTCATTTCTATATGTTGTGCCTATCTCTACTCCATGATGTGCTTCCAGTTCACAAAGTTTTGGGTATTTTGTAAATGGTAGTTGCTCAACAGCAGTGAAATGAGCGATATCAAACTTGAACCGTAGCTTCTCCCTTTCTTCATCAGGTAGTTTGATAAATGCCTGGACAATGGGAGCATAGGATGAGAGATCGAGACCAGCAGATTGAGCAGACCTTTTCCTTGCAAGTCCCATTGCACGTACATGTTGCTGATTCTGGGCGTGGTCACGGACATTGCTTATACGGATGGAATCAGCTCCTTGTCACTGAAGTTTTTACAGCTTCTAATCCTATCCACAAAATCAGTACACACTTTGCACTTCAACTTAGTGACTACTTTCTTTCCGTTTTGTTTTTCACATGTGCAGTCTAGCCACGACAGTGTCTGGTACTCACGGTCAAGGTCCGTCTGCAATTTTTGAAAAGTAGCGTAGTCAACTATCCTTCGAGAAGACACTGCCATACGTAGTCAGTCTATAGTAACTTCAATAGTGGTCAGTAGAAAACAAAAATTATAGTCGCAAAAGTAACCTATACCAAACTCATTAGTAGACTAAGAAACGTGCACGTGGCACCTGCGTTGCGTTCGGTCACATGATCCGAGCACACGCGGAAATGTTCGGTCAATTATTAAAAGTGTACGGAAATTGACCGATGACCGGATGTAATTTCGACCTCTGTGTGTTGCATATTGCTAGTACTGTTGCCAGTATGATAGTACTGTGTTGCATATTGCTAGTACTGTGTTGCATATTGCTAGTACTGTGCTAAGTACTGTGTTGCTTACAGTATAGTACTGTGTTGCCAGTATGATAGTACTGTGTTGCATATTTCTAGTACTGTGTTGCCAGTATGATAGTACTGTGTTGCTTATTGCTAAGTACTGTGTTGCTTACAGTATAGTACTGTGTTGCATATTGCTAGTATTGTGTTGCATATTGCTAGTACTGTGTTGCCAGTATGATAGTACTTTGTTGCATATTGCTAGTACTGTGTTGCTTCATGCTAAGTACTGTGTTGCATATTGCTGTAGTACTGTGTTGCCAGTATGCGGATAGTACTGTGTTGCATATTGCTAGTACTGTGTTGCTTATTGCTAAGTACTGTGTTGCATATAGCTAATACTGTGTTGCCAGTATGATAGTACTGTGTTGCATATATTGCTAGTACTGTGCCACGGTTGCTTATTGCTAACGGTACTGTGTTGCATATTGCTAGTACTGTGTTGGTAGTGATAGTACTGTGTTTATTGCTAGTCAGTACTGTGTTGCCAGTATGATAGTACTGTGTTGCATATTGCTAGTACTGTGTTGCCAGTATGATAGTACTGTGTTGCTTATTGCTAAGTACTGTGTTGCCAGTTGTAGGAAGTTGCTGGTGTTGCTGGTGTTCTCAGTGCACTTCAGCTTTGCAAAAGAGTGATCATGTGATCCAACCAATCAAATTAATCTTAGAAAACATCGCAGGTAAAAGTCACATGCAAACAATCAGGTTACTCTTAGAAAAGTACTGCGGGAGACCTCCACGGAAGCCTTACAGTAGGTGGGTGGGGCTTGAAGTTTGCACAAGCCTAGGTAATTTTTTCATGGGCTATCTTGTGGTAGTAGTCTCGAAGCAGTAGCATCTACAGGCAAGTCAGAAACGGCGTCCGAAAATTGAGACGGCCGAAAATTGATCGTTTAATCTAGCTCATTTACAAATTAAATATAGTAAAAATTGAGAGGTGCAATGGGCAGTGCAGTACTTCATTTTCATGAGTCGATTGCAAATTTGAATTCCATTATTATAGATGTCGGTCATTTGGCTCATCAACTTTTTTAAACACCAAGGTGCTCAATTGCACGGAGAAAATCACACAGCAGAGACTAGTTACAGTAGTCCCTACAAAAGCAGAAGTGTACATTTGATGCGCATGCGCATTATATGCATGCAAACCACGTGGTCTATTGACGACCTTTACCTGCATCAAAATGGCTAAATAAAAGTACAGTATTTTATATCGAGAGTTTCAAAGCTGCCTGGATTTTGTTTGCTGCCCTTTCGCCAGCAAACGAGTCGAAAAGGACGTACTGTGCATGAAATGAAGTCCCACTATATGGTCAAAGTTGGCTAGATGTCTTTTGTTTTTCTGGAAATCGCGTTCAAGTAAGTCAGTTAGGAAGGAAGGAAGGGGAGAACAAAATTGCACTCTTGTGGCTTCTCGCCAGCGCTCTCTCCAGAGTGCTCTAGAGACTTTCTGCTGGTTTTCTTGGTTAATACAGTAAGAAAACTGTATGGGGGAGGCTATAAAATGCATTTGAAGGCTTATCTTCCTTTTCTTGAAAGTTTATAAGCATCAACATTTTGTATTGTGTCTATGGGACAGGCGGCCCATTCCTACTATACGTACTACCGTACGTATGATATGAAATTATAAAACAGGAATCTGGGCCCGGAACAAGCTAACTCACAATAATACAATGCATATGATGAGATAAACAAGCAATATGCAACGTGTGCTTTTCTACCAAGAAAAAAAATCACTCTGTACGACTAATTCAACTTAAACTAACCTTTAACTGAGTAAATAGAAGAGCATCATAGCAGCCACAAACATAGACAGCAGGCAAAGACCTGAACTTGACTTTAGAGTCTGTGGTGCCTCACAGTACAATGTATTGATGTCAGCCATATGGTCACATCAACTGTATTGTGTACTAGAATAAAAAAAATAAACAAGTAAGTAACCTTGTCAATTTGACTCAATAACTTGAGATATTGACTTGTAGGTTACATAACACCTTATCACAAATTTTATATGTTTTACAAGCCATAGATCTAGATGTTAAAGTAGAATCTACCTCATATTTTTATAAGTCTACCTGCATTGAATGTTCAGCGTTGATCTTCATCACTCTGGATCTCTTGGCATACACTAACACAGCCTGAACGACACAGAGCACAGACAAAGATTCTGGACGGTCACTGGTTTACAGAGAAAAAAATTAAATCTCAAACTGATCACACGATTTACTTATAGAAAAGGGGTTAATCCTAGAAAAGGGGTTAAATTTTAAGTGGCTAACCTTCTCTCCCTAGTGGCTAGTGTCTGACCATAGATAATGTAGACTAATGGATGTGAAACATTTCCGTTTACGTAAAAATTGTATGACGCAAACATTGCAGCGACTACGTAGAAAGTATAACAGATAGGTNGCCATTCCATCTTGTTTGTTTTCTTTTTACGATTTGGCCATTCCTATGTCTCATTACATTTCCAATGTTTTTTTCACTTGTTTATTATAGACTGAATGGTATTAATACGAAGTTCACAGATATACAATGATTATATTATTAATAATACATCAGCTGAAAGTTTGTTAGCTACAATAATATTACATTTACTGTCACACTAATCATCTAGCTTCATAACTTTAAATGTACATGTGTACAATGTCATGTATCTCAACATGAGTATATATAAAATATGTTACAAGTCCATGTATAATACTCATTGAGTTGCAGGTTGTATAGTTACAGGCAGCTACAGAATGCCATGGTTGCTGGTACTTGGAGAATCAGATGATGCAGCTGTAAAGAAATTCAATGTTTTATTTATACACCTTGACTGTTATTATTGTGGCATGTAAAATGGTTGGCTTGAAATTCGTACATAAAACAAATTATTGTAGCCAAATTAACTGACCCGAATCTCCTGAAGGTGTATGAAGTAAGAGCGGCTGGAGTGGAGATGACTCATTAGACATGTCATAAAGGAAACCCACATTGCCAAGCTGATCTTGAGAGGTAATACAACGGATCTCTGAACCAGATGTCCTTTGACGTTCTGGACTGGAAGGCTAATAAGATATATATTTTTGCTAAAATCTTATTTTTATACCATAACATAATAGTTACAAGAACTTATTTTTTAAAAAAATCATGTTACCAAGTGTTGTTGGTGGGATGTTTTCTAAATTGCTTGGTCCTTCATGAGTGTATATTTGATCACTTGAAACAACTGGGTGCATGAATACACGCATAGGTACAGCATACACGAAGTGGTATATATCATATTATAAGCAAAGTTTTGTGTGTCTGTCCGTGTGTGTGTGTGTGTGTGTCACGGGAGGGTGGTAGCACACGAGATCAATTTTCGCGAGATCAACTCCCACGTGATCAACTCCTATGAGCACAACTTTCCACTAGATCAATTTTTTCTACATCAACTCTTCACTAAATCAAATCTTACCAAATCAACTCAGTTTACTTAGCTACCGGTGCCAATAGCATATCAAATCAGTGGCACAAACCAAAAAATAATAATAATTATGTACAATTGTGCATGATGGAAGTAAAAGTGTACTAAAGTCCAGTTAGATGCTTGATTGCATTGAGATATCGATCGATTGAAACGGCCCCAGCTGAAAATCTATCAAACAGAGTGACTCTGTTTGATAGATTTTCAGCTGGGGCCATTTCAAGTTGGATTCTCTTTTCTTTTTCTTTGAATTTACGTCTCCTTGGTCTAGTTGTTGCGCCAGATCTGAAACACTGAATCTTGCTGCAGGTCACAGCCTCTTCTCTTTGCATGTACTCAATCCATGCAAATATACTTGGATGAGGTTTGTTGATTACTTTCTTCATTCTTGAGTGCCAGGCTTCAACGTGATTGTTGGTTCTTGGTTCATACTGCCTAAAATAGTTGCAGTGGGCAGGAGGAAAATTACCATTGATCCATGCACGTAGAAGAAAAGTAACAAACAAGTTCATCCACGCGTGGAATGTTTGGGGCTTCTAGTTGAACTCGAAGCCAGGCTGGCCGAACGTAGGTCAGTGGGCAGAATGCAATTGCTGCCATCTTCTGGACAAACATACATGCACTTATACGACTTGAATAACCCACTGATAAGTTTAGAAACATACCTTCCGCCATATGGCTTGCACGAAGTGATAGCATGATGCGCTGCATTTGGAAAGCTCATGGTTGCTGCTTGTACCAAGGGTCAATGCACTAATGATACTCTTTGATGTAGAGCAGTTGATCTGAGTTGAGTTCAACATCAAAGTTGATTTGGTAAGAATTGATTTAGTGAAGAGTTGATGTAGAAAAAATTGATCTTGTGGAAAGTTGTGCTCGTAGGAGTTGATCACGTGGGAGTTGATCTCGCGAAAATTGATCTCGCCCCACGGGAGTTCACCGGAAGTGATGCGACCTCGAGCTAAAACGCTACTTTTTCTTTGGACTGTGAAAAATGCAAGCTATAAAAAGTGTGCCTAGAGAACTAGCTTAGATAGTACTAGAATCACAGGCGCTACAAGTAAGGTTAACTTTTTTTGAGATCGCTGACAAGGCTTACCAGTGGTGTGTATGTATCCGATGAAGAAGCGTGATAGAGAAGCCAATCTTTCACAAAAGAAGCATAGCGAGGGGAGAACTTTCGCTTCTAGGACTCTGCTTCTCTATCGCTGTACACGAAACACAGCTAGATAGATAACGAGTTTCTTTGCCAGCTGATTACAAAAATGGCGGAAGTCGGAAAAGGGTCGTTTGTGACGTCACGTAGTGAGATAAATTGCTGAGCTGGCCAAAGCAAAATAGCACCATAGCACTAAGCAGTGCATAATTTATACACATGCAGCATTGCTTCCCTTTGAGTTTCCAATTGCTTATGCCAGTATTAATGTGATTGTTGTGTGTTGCTTCAACTGCATAGGTTGTCCTAAGCCAACTGACCGTGCATAGAAGAATATTAATTTTATCATAAATAATATAGTACTCCCAGGTGGATATGAAATGTTTCCGCATACGTAATTTTAACCTGAAGTAGGGACTGAGCCGCGTGCAACGGAGTAAGTGTACAAAATTAGTATACTTGACCTATGAACCACTACAACGAGGCGACAAATCGTGTGCCAAGCCTCTCTCTTTGGTAGACTGCACTGGCGAAATTTACTCATCATGGATCTAGATTATGTGTGTAGCTCATCAAGTGGTGAAAACATATCCGATGAAAGTAAATCTTATTTCGTTCAAACCATTGTTCAAGAAGATGGAGAGAGACAGATAGTTTTGGAACCAAGAAAGGTAAGCTAAATTATTTCTGTGTGAAGCCTTAAGGGTATTACACTTTGTGGATTGAGTTTATGGCCAAATTATCTTTCAAACTACTTCAGGTTTGCGAGTTGCAAGACAGCAGTGCCAGTAACAGTCTTGGCTTAGATCTGTGCCCTGATCAACTGAATATAGAATTGGTCATGGGTGGAAAAGGGTATACTGGATTCTTTTTGGATTGTGTTTCGACACTGATAGAAGAGGAGGTAGTCAGACGATCACCAAGAGGAAAGAGAATGAAACCCTTGCTGAAAGAATTGCTGAGAACTGAACAGGAGAAGCTAGCTCAAATTGCTGTACCAATTATTGACATAGTACATTCCTGCTTGGTTTCTGGGAGTAAGCAAAAGTTACCTTCAGCCTCAATAGCCTGTGTTTGGTCTGCCTTCCACAAGATGCGTCAAAGCCAACAACTGAAATCTATCTGGAGCACATTCATCACAAGCCAGATAGCTGAGTCGAAGTCTGAGGTAGCTGTTCAGCTTCTTGTTGATAGGTTACTGAAGAAACTCATCAAGAACAAAGCTGATACTGTTCAGTCAGACAATTTATCACAACAAACTAGACCATTAACATCACTAGAATGCAAAGCCGTGAGATATATGGCTGGATACGTTGCTGTTACTCTTCTCAAACGATATAAGAAGCCAAACAAGAACCAGCTGTTGAAGAACAAATGGAAGCTCTTTGTGAAGGTACTCACTGCTATGAAAGCTGAGCAGCAACCTGGAGAACCACGCTCACCTCTTGAGTACACGACACTCTGGTCAGAACTTATCGACCGTGGTGGATTATACCACATCGATGATAAGGTATATCACAATGTCATGCTCCCTCAACACATTGCACATGCATGCATTGTAGACTTTGACCTTTAACTTCAACTGTATAGTGTTCAAAATACTTACTATAGCAAGCATTGATACAGGTCTTTGCATTGATGGAAGCAATAGAAATGGTGGTCAGCCTCAACACTGTTAATGTTAGATCTTTCACTCCAACAACTGATGTACGAAAATTAATCATGCAAGATATTCTTCAAACCCAGAAGATTCTACAGTACTGGGAGAGAATAGCTCACCCTATTCCTGATCATCTTGAGGTGTATAGCATTGAATTACTCCAGAACATTGCTAACCAATGGATCACAGTACGTGGGCACTCATTTGCCAAAAATTGGACCATGAACTTTGCACCTAAGTATACTAAGGGAACAAGAAAATCACTCAAACAAAAGTAGCATACCCATTAATCTGTGTTCATTTTCATGATAACTTTTGAAACTTAATAATTAATAATACTGATGATAATAAAAAATGAATCATAGTAATAATTTTATTATTATGACAAGATCTTAATAAGATAAAAATTATAGTTTTTTCCTTGGACGTTTTGGTAACGGTTGCGAGACAGCACTAAGCTGTAGGGGACCATCCTGTTGGCTTTCAACATTCATGCCTCTCTTCTAGTCTTGATATACAGACTGCTGCTGTACCAGTGTTGCTGCATTGTACGGAACCTGTGCAGCAGTTGGATTCTCGTTGCTACCACCTCTGTGGCGTTGCTGTGAAAAATTTTCGAGCCTCCTGACGGCGACGTTCATCATTCTTCCCTCTATCGAAGTGAGATCGTGCTCCTTTCTTTCTTTTTTTTCTTATGGTACTGGTCACTAGTTTTGGGTTGGTCCATTATTAATGTACCAGTGCATAACATTAAAGACCTCATAAATTGGAACACATTTTCAGACACCATAGAGAAATCACATTGCCCCAGTACAACCTGGCCTAGACTACATTTTTAGTGTTTTACTTTAGACTACAGAGTAAATTTCATAAAAATAACTTCACACAAAGAGGTACTGTTCAGCAACCAAATTTGACACCTTTCAACTACCAAGTAAGTCCTCCATGTAAATCTAGCATAATTATTTCACATTGTCCCATTTTCCAACTATACTAAGACTGTTTTGAACACTGATATAGGAGGGTAGGATGAGTATCAGCCACAAAAAAACTCACAGAACCAACAATACCCAACAAATTCTCCTGTGACACTAATTCTAAAAAATTACACCATAGATAATACAGCCAGGAGGGCCGCATTTACAGAAATTACCTTCGGTTTCCTTTCAATCAGAAACAGTTTTTGCTTGTTTTGGCTAGACAAAACCACAGAGACAATCTGGTCAACACTTGAGCTGCAAACAGCGTGCAGCTATCTGAAATGCACCACGTGCACGCGCGGGCCTCAATCCCTAGCACACAAATTATCCGCATACTCTCCGTATATGGTCACCGTTTCATATCCACCTGGGGGTACTATATTATCTATGATTTTATACACAATAGCCTGAGCTTTGCTCATCAATCTTACTATTGTTTGAGTTATAGTAACTGATCTTATAAACATACACAAACAAGGAGTGGGCGAGGGAAGCGAGCCCTACTCCTTGTATATACATATATATTCCCAGTACGGCAGTACTGGGTACATTGGAATGGCACGGATGGCCCATTAGCGCAATACAAATATTCACGCGAATAACTCTGCAAAAACTGAGCGCTTGGCACTAAAAGGCTTCTTANAACGCACACTTGTCTAACTGGAAAAGGGTCGTCAACTTGATTTCCAAGGTAGCTAATGAATTATTAATGAGTATGGAAATGAATGGCTGCCATACGGAGAAGGCGCTTTTCGTGTTGTATCTAGCGACTCAGCTAGAGAGACGAATAACCGATACAAAAAGCACGTGAAGACAAAGAAACCAAGTTTATTCATTCAAGAATCAGCTTCTGAAAGCGAGCAGTCTTCGAGAAAAGTCGTTCCAAGATAGAAGAAGAAGAAGATGGAGAAAATTGGAGGTTTGGCATACTTTAGTTTGTTACTTTAGCGATGGTTTTAGGCTATGTTTTTAGGCTCAATAGAAAGAGAAAAGGCTAAATAGTAGCTTAAGAAGCCTTTTAGTGCCAAGCGCTCAGTTTTTGCAGAGTTATTCGCGTGAATATTTGTATTGCGCTAATGGGCCATCCGTGCCATTCCAATGTACCCAGTACTGCCGTACTGGGAATATATATGTATATACAAGGAGTAGGGCTCGCTTCCCTCGCCCACTCCTTGTTTGTGTATGTTTATAAGATCAGTTACTATAACTCAAACAATAGTAAGATTGATGAGCAAAGCTCAGGCTATTGTGTATAAAATCATAGATAATATAGTACCCCCAGGTGGATATGAAACGGTGACCATATACGGAGAGTATGCGGATAATTTGTGTGCTAGGGATTGAGGCCCGCGCGTGCACGTGGTGCATTTCAGATAGCTGCACGCTGTTTGCAGCTCAAGTGTTGACCAGATTGTCTCTGTGGTTTTGTCTAGCCAAAACAAGCAAAAACTGTTTCTGATTGAAAGGAAACCGAAGGTAATTTCTGTAAATGCGGCCCTCCTGGCTGTATTATCTATGGTGTAATTTTTTAGAATTAGTGTCACAGGAGAATTTGTTGGGTATTGTTGGTTCTGTGAGTTTTTTTGTGGCTGATACTCATCCTACCCTCCTATATCAGTGTTCAAAACAGTCTTAGTATAGTTGGAAAATGGGACAATGTGAAATAATTATGCTAGATTTACATGGAGGACTTACTTGGTAGTTGAAAGGTGTCAAATTTGGTTGCTGAACAGTACCTCTTTGTGTGAAGTTATTTTTATGAAATTTACTCTGTAGTCTAAAGTAAAACACTAAAAATGTAGTCTAGGCCAGGTTGTACTGGGGCAATGTGATTTCTCTATGGTGTCTGAAAATGTGTTCCAATTTATGAGGTCTTTAATGTTATGCACTGGTACATTAATAATGGACCAACCCAAAACTAGTGACCAGTACCATAAGAAAAAAAAGAAAGAAAGGAGCACGATCTCACTTCGATAGAGGGAAGAATGATGAACGTCGCCGTCAGGAGGCTCGAAAATTTTTCACAGCAACGCCACAGAGGTGGTAGCAACGAGAATCCAACTGCTGCACAGGTTCCGTACAATGCAGCAACACTGGTACAGCAGCAGTCTGTATATCAAGACTAGAAGAGAGGCATGAATGTTGAAAGCCAACAGGATGGTCCCCTACAGCTTAGTGCTGTCTCGCAACCGTTACCAAAACGTCCAAGGAAAAAACTATAATTTTTATCTTATTAAGATCTTGTCATAATAATAAAATTATTACTATGATTCATTTTTTATTATCATCAGTATTATTAATTATTAAGTTTCAAAAGTTATCATGAAAATGAACACAGATTAATGGGTATGCTACTTTTGTTTGAGTGATTTTCTTGTTCCCTTAGTATACTTAGGTGCAAAGTTCATGGTCCAATTTTTGGCAAATGAGTGCCCACGTACTGTGATCCATTGGTTAGCAATGTTCTGGAGTAATTCAATGCTATACACCTCAAGATGATCAGGAATAGGGTGAGCTATTCTCTCCCAGTACTGTAGAATCTTCTGGGTTTGAAGAATATCTTGCATGATTAATTTTCGTACATCAGTTGTTGGAGTGAAAGATCTAACATTAACAGTGTTGAGGCTGACCACCATTTCTATTGCTTCCATCAATNCAAATTTCATTTTGGGGTCTCACTGGGGTAGTAAGTTATATGCTCTTACACTACTGCATGTACTTATAATGGTGGGGAATTACACATAATGAGACTCTATACAAACATTGTTACAACTACATTGTAGTCCCACATTATTTTTTTTTTTTTTTTTTTTTTTCTATAATATTTCTGCATAATAACAACAATGCATGGATACATAGTTAGCAAATGCTATTTGTACAAGTACCCAACAACAAACAAATGGGAAACAGCAAAAACATTTACAAGTTAGACAGAACATTACGTTTAAAAATACTTAACGAGTCACATTCGACAAGTTCCCTGGGTAGAGTGTTCCACAGTGAGATGGTACTTGGAAAGAATGAGGATTGGTAGGAACGAGAAATTAAGAAATTAGTTGAAATGTTCTTAAGTTACCTAGAACCAAGTATCATACGTACGGTAGTATGTATAGTAGGAATGGGCCGACTGTCCCATAGACACAATACAAAATATTGGCCACTATAAAAATCTAAAACTAGATCTTCAAAGTTGCTCAGAAGCTCTCACTGACAGATTACCAACTTAAAACACACAAAAACTTTCCGCAGCACTCGTAGAGAGCGCTAGTGGGAAGCCACCATAGTGCCATTTTTGTTCATCTAACTTACGTACTTACTTCCTAACTGACTTACTTGAAAAGGATTTCCAGAGAACCAGAATGTGTTGAGCCAACTTTGACAGCACAAAGTTAGTTCTTTTCATGGGTACTACATTCCTTGATACTCGTTTTCATCATAAATAGGCCTAAACAAAAACTAGAAAGCTTTAAAACTTAGCGTATAAATTCATGTACTACAATGCAGCCATCTTTGTGGGTAGAGTTCATAGGTCATTAATTATCTTTGCACGTGGCATTATATACGCATGCGCATTAGCTCCCTCTAGCATACTGAAGTGCATGTAGCTCCTACTCAAGCTTTTTGTAGGGACTTACCAGTCTCTGACAGTCTCCACACTGTAGTGTTGAAAAAGTGAATGAACAAGTAGTAAAAATTTTAAGAAAATAAGTAGTGTAGGAATGGGCAGAAGTAAAAAGTATTGAAACAAGGCATGGTCTCAATTTCGGCACATGACTACTTCATTTTTATGTCCAACTCTTGGCTGGTAATCCAGTTTAAGTTATATACTTGTCTTTTATAGTTTACTCCTTTATTTTAATTAGTAGCCAAGTGATTAGCTATAATTGTATTATAATGTACTGAGAAATTTGAACCAAGATCGCAACACAATTAATGCTGAAAATCCATAATTATAAGTGATCAAGAATAAAAATGAAGTAGTCATGTGCCGAAATTGAGACCATGCCTTGTTTCAATACTTTTACCGCACTGCCCATTCCTACCACTGTGATAAGTGCTTGCAATAAGACTGCTTATACTCATGTTAAAGCAGTCATATAAGTATAGAATAAGGCAGTGTATGACATTATAATAAGACAATGCTATATTAACCTTATAGAATACATATACTATCAACCCTTATACTAGAGTATACTAATGCTATATGCCTGATCTATACTACATCTGTACTAATGGTATAACCGTTCTATAACTTACTTATACCTTTGCTATAAGAGTGTAATGTATACTTATCATTCTGTTATAATACTTTCTTATACTCCTACTATAGCTAGTATTATTATTATTACTGCTAGCTATAGCTAGTAATATTGAATCTGTTCAGTGTTTTTATAATTTTTGAATAATAATTATTAACAATGCATAATTATAAGATGAATGAGAAATCAATCAAGAGTCACACAGTGATTATAGAATAAACTTTCATACAACAATCAGTTATTGTCCTCACTATCTGCCATTGCATCAGATAAGTCATCTAGATCAGCTGAAGATAGTTCATCACCATCGTTTTCAGCTTCTTCAGGCACAAGGATCATCCACTGTTTTGCATTTGTAGGTGGAGAACGTTCTACATGGTCTCCAAGTTCTCTTTGTTTTGCCAAGGTCTTGCTGCTTTTGCCTTCATCTATTTTATCGATCAATTGATTAAACTTTACTGAACGCCAACTCTGGCGTCGACGGATGTAGTTATTTTCAGTGCCTGTTTCTTCTTCAGTCATCATGTCAGCAGTTATGTCTCTCCACATTTTGGTCATACGTTTGGATTTCTTTTTCAATACTGCCTTCTGTCTTCTGTCAAAAAGCTATAACAAAAAAACAAGTGTAAATGGAGAACAAAAACCAGTATTAACATACCCTTTGTTGACGAGAATGAATACGCATTTTCTTCTTGCTACATTCAGTCTTTTCCTTTTCTTTTTCATGAAGGGTTTTCCGGTATGTTCGACAACCATCTATATAGATTCATAAGGTTGATTGTTTAAGATAAATATTACGAGTCATGTGTACCTCTGATTTGTTTATCTGAAAATTCCTGGTTTCCAACCTCTTTGATAACACTCTCAACAACTTTCCGGTTGTGTTCACTGTCAATCCTGTAGAGAAAGATCATAATAAAATAATATTCACTAAAATTAGTGTATACCTCTCATCACAGTGAAATTTGTTTTCATCATCAAAGGAAGAATGGATTGTACGGATCTGAAACTATAATTATCACAATACTCATTATAGCACAATCACGCATTGCCAAGTATTTTTTGTGTGTAACAAACCTGTAATTCCGGTGGTGTTCGTCTAACTCTCTTTTTATTTCCATCATCACTAGAACTGCTGCTACCTGAGGGGGATGTGGAACTTGAAAAGGCAGGGGGACGTTCTTCAAGAGTTTTAAGTCTTGTTTCAATATCTTGTAACTTTTGGCTAAAATCAGTGAATGCAGAGTCTATTTTACTTTCCATTATCTGTATCAGATCATGAAAAGCATTGCCAGATTGAGTGTTGGTGAAACCTGGCTGCTGAGGTAAGGTTTCTCCAGGCTGCCAGTTTTCTGAGTCTCTCGGCTGTTCAAATCTTGAATAACTACCGGCCCCCATGGTCATGTCAACGTCACCAAGACTATCAGACTCAAATTCAGCTAATACACTGAAAGAGAAAGGCATAAGATTTTTTTAAATGTATCAGCATGAATTATATGTATACATACCTGTTTAAATCTCTCATTTGGCCATTAGACCTCCTTGGTATGTTTGTTCTATGATCAAGTTTGAAGTATCATGATGATTGAACAAATTATGAAACAGACCCGTATACCTACCTGTCTCGCAATGGGTTTGACTGTGTAGAACCTCCATAAAATGAGTTAGGTTGCAAGCATGCTGCTCCAGGACGGCAGGGAGTTGAATTTGAGGAGTGAACATTAACGCGCAACCTCAAGTCACAAAATTTAGAAAACCGAATAATTACACAGCATAAACATGGCCTAGTGGCTAAACCAACAACTTACCGGTTGGACATGCCCCTTTCTAAACGCTGAACAGAAGGAGTTCCTCTTGAAAGCATCATCTTCTCCACTAAAACGTAGCTCGAACAGAAAATAATCTTCTTGGCGCCAATTTTTAAAATCACCTGAATATCACATGACTCTCACGTGTCGTCCTTTACCCTTTGCGTTTGGTGACATACACAGCAGTAACAGTCCGCTTCAAGATTATCAAGTTATTATGGATCCATCATCATCTTCTAGGATTCACAAGAGGCCTCGACTACAGTGTCCACACTGTAAGGAAACGTTGTCGTATTTTGCATATTGTCGGCATCAGCAAACAAAGTCATGTGTGCCTACACAGGCTGACTCTAGCGGCACCACACCTAAACATGATCTTGGCACAGCATCAGTCTCAGACTCATCCGAAGACTCTTCAGAAGACCTTCTGTTTGACAATGAACTCAGCGTTGAAAATGAGCATGTTGATGCAGATAACACACATCAGGCTAGCGGCAGCAAGGCTGATCTGACCGTGACCCCACTGCAAAGCAGCAGTGAATCGGAGTCTGAGAATGACCATGATGATCTTGCTGTGGAAATATGGCCAGTTGATGAATGTGATAGCGAAATGGACGACAATGACTCGGAAAAGAATGTTAATGATATCTCTGATCAAAGCCGATCGCAAAATATTTACTATGTGTTCAGCTACTTCCTGTTATTCTTCCAACTATGCTATCATGTATCTGATAGGGGCCTTCAGCATATTGTGACACTTATATCTTCCATCTTCTACTGGCTATCAAAATTTATCACAGGAACTGGTAAAGAAACCCTAGCACAGTTGTCAGCTGGCTTTCCGAAAACTTTATATTCATTGAAGAAAACATTTGGAGTAAAACATAGACTACACTATTACTGTGTGTGTCCAGCTTGCCATTCATTGTACTCTGAAGAGGAGTGTGTTATCACTGGACTTAGAAATGCTGTGACTGGTAGAACATGTGTTCACATTGAGTATCCAAGACATCCACAAAGAATCCATAGGAAGGAATGTGGTGCAGAACTGATGAGATGTGTCAAAGTTGGCAAGAAATACAAGCTTATTCCACGAAAGCGATTCGTATACAATTGTATAACTAATTCGATACGTCATTTAGCATCACGACCTGGATTTTTCGATAGTTGTGAGTCCTGGCGTAAACAAAATAACCTAACTGATGGGAATTTTATGACAG
>CAXIPT010000141.1:9567-34394 GCA_964030475.1 Tethya wilhelma
AGGTAGGCACGTGTACTACACGTGATCCACGAATTTTGCTGACTCGGCTTTGAGATTGTCTTACTTTTAGCTTAGGGCCTAAGGCCCTCAGTCTAGTTTTCATGGTTGCTTGCGACTTCCCTGGGCAAAATCTGTGCCAGATGATCGAGAAAAGTTCGAGAAAGAATCTGGATCCCCCTCAGTCCCTAGACCTTGCCCGGCAGCCCTGAGTGATGAAATTTTTATGCAGACTTGCTGAAAGCGCTTGAGGGGCAGCTAAACTGATTTACCAGGAAAAAAAAAAAACACCAGATCTCTGCCAAGATGTATAAAGTGCGTGCCGCACTATTCAGGCGCTAAAGTCATCATTACGCGCGCCATGCATAATACATATTTGGCTATGATTACGCGCATGACAAATTTATGCATGTTGCCAAATTTAAACTTTGATCCCGCAGTGAGTGATCCCACCAGTCCAGTCCACCAGTCCAGTCCAGCGATTGTAGACGGCCACCTTGACTAACTATCATAATGAAAGGCACCATATGCATGGTGCACAACCCTCGGCGTATATACGCTGTAATACACACTGTCTATACAATACTATATTTATTGAAAACATCCAGGCTGGCAATGCAGACTGTACAGTTGCATGGGCATGGCTACTTAGGCAACGTCGCAATCTAATATTATCACAAGCTAGCTTGCTGCAGAGTTAGCAAAACACAAGCGCTTGGACTAGAAATACTCTGTTACGTCTAAGCATTTATACTAGAGACAGTGTCGCTATCTCAGACTTCCAGTGTTTTAGCGTGGTGCAGCGGCTAGCGCACAACTATCGTTAGCTCGCTGGTGGGCCACGTAGCCAAAATGGCTGCCCAAGTGATGGCTCGGACTGAAAATCCTGGCATAGCTCAAGAATTATAAGCTTATAGCTTATGATACACATATTTTTTTAGATGAACATCAGTACTCCATGCTTACGCAAAAGCAGTCAGACCACGTGTAATTTCTAAATATCGCACACCTACTTGGGCGTATACAATAGGCGTGGCGTAAGCCTTACACTCAATACAAAAGTCACGAAGCCTCAGATCTCAAAAACTACAGCGTTTTACAAGATGCCAAACATATTTCAAGATAACTTCGATTCATGAACGTAAGTACCATCCATTTTGACCATAGAGTTGCCGTTCTCCAGATTATCCTGTAACAGACAGACACACACACACACAAAACGACTACTGTAACCCTCCGCACGTGCTACGCACGCACGCCGAGGGTTAACAACCTACCATAATTGTGATCATTCATTTCCCCATCCACCTGTTGTGTTGTACAACTCAAACAAAATACCGTAGAACTTCTAAAAATTCGTCACCTCTTATTATTTGGCACCCTTTACCAGATTTATTGAATTTACCTCTAATTTTTCGGCAAAGGTCGTCATGTGTATATACTAACATATGCAATTGAGCATGCGCACGTGGCACATGCGATGAATAATCTCTAAAAATTCGGCAAAGCTCGAATGTATTTAATTTTTTTGCGCCGAATTTTTAGAAGATTTACGGTAATTTACAAGAAGCAATATTTTAAGGATTTGTTTTCCAGCTATATGGTTGTAGAATATTTAGTTGACACATATGCACAAGAAAAAAGTTTGATATTATCTTCACATGCCTTCTTTTCATACACAATTCATTTTCGTAGAAGATTTCCAGTATATAAAACAAAAAAACACATTGATTAAGTTATCTGAATAAATACAAAGCCTTTTTAATCGTCTCAAATAGTGTTTTGCCTTGTTAAAGTGCTCTACTGGTTACCTTAAAGTGCTTTTTACCTTACCTTAGCACTTAGCGGACGATTGTCACGAATTCATGACAAAATTATTCATAACTACCACTTCCGGTAGGCGATTGTCACATTTCCGTGACACGTAAAATTATAAATCAAAGCTTAGCGTCTTAGGCTTTTTTGTCAGCTAGCTAAACGGATTTTCAAAAGCAATGCTATGCTCATTTAGCCTGGTTATTGCTGCACTAACATAGCAAGTAATGAGCCTCTACTGTCTAGGAACATTGAGAAAACGATCAACTAAACCCGGTGGTCGCGATCGTGACTATCGCGACCTCAAGAGCTTGACGGATTTATAAGCCAAAAACCAGCTAGCCTAACAAAATCCAAAAAGCGATGGTACTGGCTTATAGCCTATAGGTATCTTTGCAGTATTATATAAAGTACTAACCTTGTGCCTTTTAGGACTCTGGAGAAAACAAGCTACTAAAAGCGATGGTCGCGATCGTGCCATTTGCTGCTTATGACCTTATAGCGCCATGCCTATATTAGTCCTGAAGTTGATACCTCACATCTAAGTAGAGTAATACCTTACCTAACTGCACAGCAAGTTCAAAGTTCATAGATATTAGCTTCCTGCAAAAAATTAGTGCTGAAGTTGCATTTACGCTTGCACACACGTGTATAATTTAGTACACGTATTTTGGGTTCAAAGGTTATCAATTTAACCGCCCGCTAAGTGTTAAGTAACAATCGATTTAATATCTCACTTCGGTCCCAAGTCACACAACATGAAGCCATATAGTAAAGGAAGTTCCTGAAGAAAAATTTAAAAAATTAAACTTTTTTCCGAATCACAAAGTTTTAATTAAACGATGGTAGTGTTTAATTTTAACTAATTCAATTAATTTAATCAAGCATATCACTGGAAAGCACAATTCGTATGCTTTCAGAATATTTTAGTCCTGTATTTCAAAACTGAAGCGTATTCGAGTTACAATAGATGAAAGTAAGCAGATCGGTCAAAAATATGCAAAAAATTTGGAAATTTTAGACACTTGTAACAGAGAAACCATACAAGTTCGAGGGCTGTATTTCTATCTCAGTAAATCACTTAAGGTAACGTACCTGTTCACCAAGTTTCGGCAAAATCCATAAGGGTCATGCAATTTGTGTGTTGATTTGACATGGAATGACCCATTTATTTTTCTATAAGAACGTTTTCTAGCTCAAAAGAAACACTTTTGTATACAGTGTACTTTTTTCAACTGTTGGAATGTTTTTCACTGTTACAAGAAAAAACTTTGTCATTTTTTGAAGTCCAAAACTTACCCTTTTGAGAAAAAATATTTATTTTGCTATAAGAACATTTGTGAGCTGTCAAGGGAAAGTGTTCCAGTTGGGAAATTATTGTTTTTAGAGTAAAATGCGGTTTTAGTTTAATTAGAGTTTTTGCGCGAAAATTTTTTTCTTGAACGGCTGTGCTGCGCTACATCTCAGCATGCTCCATGCAAAATTTGAGGGGTGGAGCTGCTTCTGTTGCAGATATATAGACAGGAATGTCAGCCTCGTTTGTTTTTACTTAGTTGCTAACACGGAGGACAGTTGCTATGCTGTACAACAAACCATAGCGAATATTTATGAGCAAGGCAGCTGCCACTAAAAATGAAGGCACCAAGGTGCTTAACCCTTGGCGCCCTAGCAATAGAATACATTGTCACCCATGACAATCTAGCTTCCACTACAGTAATAGTGGAGCCAGCAGAGGATATACTAGCTACAATTACTATCATTTTAACCACTGATGAGGACGGATGCCCTGCCGGACCAGGAGGCTAGTAGTGGCAGCCTGACCAGCTACACAGAGAATACTTAGTCACTAACAATGATCATAGTTAGAGTAATAGCACTGTACTAGCTGGCAAGTTCACATAATATAAACACTCATGGTGATTGTTCATCAGCCTATCATCAGCTCTGTCATGCCTTGGATTCATTAAAAACATGCTTATAATATGCCAAAACAGCGTGATTAATAAGAGTAGAGTATTATTGCGTGCTAAACTTGCCTACAAAGTAAGTTAGTTGCCTCTCAACTCCTGCATGTGCTTCTGCCAAGTGAAAACTAGTCTATTCTAAATAACGCACACTAAGAAATGGGCGTGAATAGTAGGTGTGGCCTCGAAGCTTAGCGTTCAGAGAGGCTTAAACGCCTCAGATCTCAGGAACTACAAGGTTTTGTTGAATGCTACGTGTAATTTTTTTAGATAATATCGAATATTTACCTTGGTGTGCCGCTTTTGAAGACTGGGCATTCCGTTTTTGAGATATAGAGTGCAGAAAAAATCTGTCAGACAGACAGACAGACAGACATACAAAACGACTACCGTAACCCTTGTTGCGCATGCACGCGCCAAGGGTGAATGAATTTTTATTCGGTGTTTTCTTTGACTTATAAGCTAACTAATCTCTAAATTTTGCTACAGCACATAGACAGAAAGGCAAGCCAAAGCTTTGTACACGCTTGTCTAATCCAAGTGCTTTCATACAGTAGCTTTCTACTAGTAGATATTGCCTCTCCTTGTACAGCGATCGCGTACAGGTTATTTTGAGGCTTAAGTTAGTTCTTGGAACTTACTGTACCTAGCATGTACTGTACATGATCTAATTATGATACAGAGAGTATACGGACTGCCCATAGTTTACCTAGCAACAACTTTACAACCTTTTTCTAGGAAACCATGAGTGGAGGCAGGGCTGCTTGCAAGAGCTATATCTGGAAAACTACTCGAGCTATGCGCATCAAATTTTGATATGTGCTTCCTGGGAAGGCCTAGAAATACATGGAATAGCTAACTCAAAATTTGCAGACTTTCCTAACCGGCACGTTTTTCCTTGACAGGTCACATTTTCTAGCGTAAAACAAACACTTTTGTGAAAGTTCACTTTTTTCAACTGTTGTTTTGTTCTGTTGAGCTGAAAAACATTGCTTGCTTAAAGCAAAGTTTTAGTTGTGTACCAAGAAAGGACTTGGTCATTTGAGTGTTACAGACGTAGATATATTTCTAAGTCCAATAAGAACATTTTTGAGAAAAAGCTTATATTTTGCTGTAAGAACGCAAAAGAAACACTTTTGTGAAAGTTTCAACTGTTGGAATGTTACCTTCAGTTAAAAAACATTGTATGCTTTAAACAAAATTTTCACTCTGTACAAAGAAAAAACTTAATTATTTTGTCTAAGTACGGACTCCAAAATTTTCTAAGTCCAAAAAGTAATCTTTTGAGAATATACGATTTGCAATAACATTTTTCTAGAAACACTTTTGTGAGAGTTTACTTTTTCAACTGTTGTACTGTTCTTTGTGCTAAATAACATTGTTTGTGAAAAACAAAGTTTCACTCTGTGCCAAGAAAGAACTTAGTTATTTTAACACTTAGCGGACGGGTTAAATTAATGACCTTTGAACCCAAAATATGGGTACAAATTTATACGTGTGTGCAAGCGTAAGTGCAACTTCGGCACTTATTTTTGGCAGGAAGCTTGTATCTGTGAACTTTGAACTAGCTGTGCAGACAGGTAAGGTATTGCCCAACTTAGATATGAGCTACTAACATAAACCTTGAAATGGGTGTGGCACTATAGGCTCATAAAGTGACAAAGGTCACGATCACGACCATCGCTTTTAGTAGCTTGTTTTCTCCAGAGTCCTACAGAACACAAGGTTAGTATTTTATATAATACTGCAGTGATAGCTAGGCTATAAGGCTATACCATCGCTTTTGGGATTTAGCTAGTTTTTCGCTCAAAAGTCTGTCATGGTCGCATTAGTCGCGATCGCGATTTTCGGTTTTAGTTTCTCGTTTTCTCGATGGTCTTAGCTTAGTACTTGCTATGTTAGTGCAGCAATAGCTAGACTATATGACCATAGCATGTAACTCTGTTCAAGTAGCTGACAAAAATGCCTGATACGCTAAGCTTTGAATTATAATTATACGCGTCACGGAAACGTGACAATCGTCTTCCGGAAGTGGTACGTATTAATAATTATGTCACGGATTCATGACAATCGTCTTCTAAGTGTTAAGTGATTATGGACTTAGAGAAATTTTTCTAAGTCCAAAACTTACCCTTTTGTGAAAAAACATTTTATTTTGCTATAATAACATTTTCTAGCATAAAACAAACACTTTTGTGAAGGTTGTCTTTTTTCAACTGTTGGAATGTTCTCTTGAGTTAAAAAACATTGTTTGCGATAAACAAACTTCACTCTGTACCAAGAAAGAACTTAATTATTTTAAGTGAGTATAGACCTAGAAATTTATTCTAAGTTTAAAGAGTACACTTTTGAGAAAAAATGTTTATTTTGTTATAAGAACATTTTCAATCACACTTTTGTGAAAGTTGACTTTATTCAACTGTTGGAATGATTTTTTGAGCTTGTTTGCGAAAAACGTTTTCACTGTGTACCAAGAAAAAAACTGAGGCCTCGTTTACACAGTAGCGTTTTTGAGTGCATTTTTGCTTTCTTTTGGAAAATGACTACGTTTTGATTCGTGTTAACACAAATACGTTTTCCAGTGAACTACGTCATACGGTGTCATGTAGAGTGTGCACGTGATAACTTTTGAATCAGCAAAATTTCAAGATGAGACTCACTTTAGAACTAGAAAAACTGAACAAGACTATGAAACTATACCAAACGAAGCTCAAACGTAGGTACTAGCTAGCTTTAAAGGCCAAGCGTTTTTGTTTCCAGTTGTGTTTTTGCCGTTTACACGATGAGCAAAAACATATCATTTTCAAAACGCTCCATTTGAAATTGCGTTTTCAAAACGTTGCATTTCCGGTTGCGTTTTGGGTGTTTTTGTGTAAATGCAAGCCGGAAACGCATATAAAGGTATGCGTTTTTAAACAAAAATGCATCCATGTAAACGGGGCCATGGTAATTTTTACTGAGTTTGGACTTAAAATTTTTTAAGTCCAAAAAGTACCCTTTTGAGAAAAAAATTTAAGAAAATTTTCTAGCATAAAAGAAACACTTTTGTGAAAGTTTACTTTTTTCAACTATTTGTATGTTCTCTTGAGGTTAAAAAACATTACGATAAACAAAATTTTTACTATGTTCAAATAAAGAACTTAGTCTTTCTGAGTAAGTGTGGACTTAGAAATCTTTTCTAGGTCAAAAAAGAACATTTGTAACCGAATTTTGGAAAACCAACCAGGTAGTACCAAACTTTGTTTCTAGTAATCAGCGTGAAATTGATTTTTTTTTGCGCAAGCTGCAGGCGAGATTTTACAGGTGGCGTTTCTTCAATTCCTGAGATATGAGTGCTTGAATTCAGCTGTCAGCCATGGCTAGCTTCTCTCCCGTTAGTACACAGGATATGTTGCTATGTTCATTGATTAATAAAGTACACGATGCAGCTCCTGCTTGTGCATCTCATTATAATAATGCATATTTAATTTCAAACAAAAAACAGTGAATTCTTCATGAACTAAACACCTCTTGCAGAAAGAAATCTCTTAAAGATCATCAGAAGACGCCCTACAGTGTTGCAGAATTGCTGGGCTATGCCAGGAGCTATTGTTGCTTCATCCATTGCTACCTCAGTATAAAGAAAAAAAAACAACTGCAACATCAACATCTACAAGATCAAACTCTATACCACTGGAAATAGACAGGCTGCTGGCAACATTCAGACAGCAGAAGACCCACTCAAAGCTTCACACAATCTCTCTCTCTCTCACACACACACACACACAGTCTCAGGGTACCTGACAATAGACACAACATCTTGACAGGCTGCTGAGAATGGATAAAACATCCAGACAGCACAAGATCCACTCAAAGCTTTACTCAATCTCTCATTCTCTCTCTCTCTCTCTCACACACACACACACACACACACACACACAGTCTCGGGCTATCTAATGGAAGACGCAACATCTTAACAGGCTGCTAATGATGGACGCGACGTCCAGACAGCACAAGACCCAATCAAAACTTCACTCAATTTCTCTCTCTTTCTCTCTCTCAGACACACAGTCTTGGGATACCTAATGAAAGACGCAACATCTTGACAGGCAGCTGACGATGGATGCAACATCCAGACAGCACAAGACCCACTCAAAATTTCTCTCAATCTCTCCGTCTCTCTCTCTCTCTCTCTCTCTCTCTTTCTCTCTCTCTCTCTCTCTCTCTCTCTCTCTCTCCCTCTCTCTCTCTCTTTCTTCTCTCTCTCTATTGTGAGTATATTGTGTGCATTTGTGTGTGTGTGTGTTTATGTGTGTGTGTGTGGCCACCACATGTAACAGGGTACTATCTTTTGGTTAAATTTATCCTAGCCAAATCTACATGCAATGCCATTCAGTGGTGTGGGAATGCTTAGGTGGCTAACCCAGAGGGAAGGACTTACAGGTTAAATATTCAAGACCACAATAGAACAAGTCTCATTCCTATGCTGAAATATAAGTATGAGCTTAAGTAGTGTCAACCATTTTTGTTCTGAAGAAGTTGCAAGCATCCTTCTGAAAGTAACAGTGGTCAAGATGTTTTTCCTTCTTTTTTTGGATAAACTGTCAGGGATATCTACAACAGTGTAACAGGTACCATACAAAGTAGATAAATTAAGTCACGTGTCTAGCTTTTCATACTGGGTGACGCAGAAGTATGATGCTTCACCACTGGACTACCCGGATTCCTACCTAGGGGAGTGGTCCCGCCCATGTCCATAGGTTACCACTAGTCAGAAAGACAAAGGGACTGAAACTGGTGGTAATGCGATGATTGGTTTGGGTACTTCCCTGATGACCGGGCATACTGGAGCTACTTGAACTATAAGAACATTTAGATGTATAATTTATTCTGTATGATAATAAAATGTGTTGGCAAGGAAAAATTTTTTTTGCCCTTAGCGGAGGCTCGGATAGGATCAGTTGACAAGTCCTCCCTTTTTTATTATTTCCACTTTTCATTTTTCACCCAATCTCTCTCTCTCTCTCTCTCTCTCTCTCTCTGTCTGACACACACACACACACAGTCTTTGTATACCTGTCAAAAGACCTACAACAATGTAACATGCAGGTACCATACAAAGTTGATAAATTAAGTCACGTGGCGAGTTTTTCATACTTGGAGATACAAAAGAATGATGCTTCATCACTGGACTACCCAGACTCCTACCTAGGGGAGTGGTCCTGCCCATGTCCATAGGTTACCACTAGTCGAAAGTTCAAAGGGAAGGAAACTGGTGGTAATGCGATGATTGGTTTGGGTACTTCCCTGATGACCGGAACTATATACTACTGAAACTTTGAAACTTTTATTTCTATTACTGTGTGTTTGGTTATACTATTGGCAATCAAAAAAAAAAAAAAAAAAAAAATTGTGGAGGCATAAGCCCTAGCAGAGGCTCGGAAAGACAGTGACAAGTCTTTCCCTTAATTTTTATTTCTCACTTTTCATTTTAACCTAATAAATCTCTCACATATCCTCGGATATGTCGTCAGCCTCGGCTGACGGGGGGATGTGACGGCCTCAGTCGGATGTGGTGGCCTCGGTTGCTATGGAGCCGGCAGCTCCCTTCGGGGAGAGGGGTTGCTGTCTAGCGAGCCTCTGGTTTCATTGAGCATTCCAGTTAAAATGGCTTATCTACATTTTTGGAGCTTACATGCAGAAAATTCACACATTTATGTCTAATAGCATGTCTTAAAATTTATTAATGTTTGCTCAATTAGGACAGAGTTGTCATAAATAAAAATAATTAAGCTATCCAAATTACTCAGGTTGGTTAAGGATTGCCAAGCGCTTCCAACTCATTATAGTGCGCGCGGTGCCTGTTGCATGTATTTAGCTTGTAATGGGACAAGCAAGCTACAATGAATATCATTAATAATTAGTAGGTAAAGATCGTCAATACTAAACGCAGTATTAGGTGGGTGTGGCGCTAGAACTTGGCCTCATGGCGAGTTAAGAAAGAGACCTCTTGTGAATAACAGATTTTCCGGTACAGAAAGACACTAGTGCAGAGAGTCAAACAAAGCTTAAAGTGATGCTAAAAGACTATACTAAAAGGTTCTCGCTGGTTTTTCTGAAAATTCTAAACCAAAGCGCGATGGTGAACGGCAATGTTTAGGTAAGTATAATAAATTCATTCTAAAATTCATTATTTTTTTTAGTAATTTAGCGCTACTGTAGCATTGCAACAAAAACCAGCGAGGTATGTTTAGTTCAGACCATTAGCTAACTAACAAGCGCTATGCCAAACCCTGAGCTAAGCTTCTTCTGTACCGGATTTTTAATTTTGCGTCTATGAATATCAATTAGTTAATCGTAATTTTATTCATGATAATGGTTACTATGGCAACAAATTGTGAATCCCTATAAAGTACATAGATCAAAGAATCCTAAACTACTATTGAAATAAGCTCTAAGTGAAGTATTGGCTGTATGTCAGCCATCTAATTCATAGCTATTTCAGCTGTGTAATTTTCCAGCTAAGGTCTGATTGTCCTTAACTGACCTGAGCTTGCGATCATCACGCCAGAGGAAACGGTGTACATCCTTGTCTTCTGCAGTGAGGAGCATAGCTCTGTAAATGCAACTTACATTGGCTATGAGAGCCACACAGTGGGTGCGGAAAGGAATCAAGATATCTATCAGTGGTGGATGCATAGTTGATCCAACCATTAGAGTCGAGTTAAGTGAGATACTGGAAGTACTGAGGGCAGAGGCGTTAAACACAGCACGTACCTTTGTAGTGCTACTCGTATTCTTGCAAAAAATGTGCATTGTCAGATAGAATACCTGTTCTGGAGATTTCTGAAGATCATCTGGAGGAACTTCTTCAACATATGGTTTTGGTCGAAGTACTCTTGGATCACACCTTTGACTTGTGGGAAGATTCCTTTGGAGTTAGTGGACCTCTTGAATGACAAAAAATCGATGCAGAGCTTGAGACCGTGACTCACCAAGTTTGGTAGTCAGCGTACGTTTGGGTAACGGTACCAAAAAGCGACCTTGGGCGTCACGAGTGTGATGTTTGTTGAAGTACTCAAGAGCCGAACGCTCTTTGAGAGAGTACAATCAGCAATTACTTTCTCTTTGATTTCCCAAAATTTGCGGAGGAGATCATCACCAGTGGCGATTGACGTCAAATGAGTAGAAACCAACTCTGTCTCAGGTGAAGGACCAGCATTGCCAGCTAGTACCTATCCAAATTCAGTGTTCAGTGCAGTGGGAGACTCACGAGGTCCGCACCGCCGGCCATGGCGTATTATCTTAACAAATGTGCATACACCAAGCAGTAGGTCAATCCTTCCTGGCGTGTGATAATCAGGGTCTGCAAGTTAAAGACTGTCGAGGTGATTCCAATCTTGACCAGGAGTGATTGGATGCATGGGTAGGTCACCAGTGATCTTGGGTACAATGAATGCTTTGACACTGAGCCTTCTTCCCAACGAATTATTTGCAGGGGCGATCAAAAATTGAGTGACAGATTGTTTTCCATCACTAATGGCAAACCAGCTATGCCACAAATCTTCGCATTCTGGGTGAATCGACGAAGACACAAAGATTGAGCTAGACGCTCCGAAACGAAAGATGCTGAGGATCCAGTATCCATTGTATGGGCCTTGACCACACCATGAGCAGTTTCTACCATGACTTGGCACGTCATCAACAAAATGTTCGAGGAGATAGACAGATGTAGGTTGGTTGTTACATTTGTACTAGCAGGAGTACTGGATTTCTGAGAATCTGCTTCATCAACATGTAGGAAAGTGTGATGTGGTTTCTGGCACACCTTGCAATGATTCAAAGACTTGCATTTCTTCACGAAGTGTCCAGGACGAAGGCAATTGAGGCAATAGTTGTTTGAACAAAGTAGTCTAATCTTTTCTGCGTGAGAGAGTGATCGAAACTTGGAACAGGAGTATAGAGCTGGTGTTTGTCGCAATGCAGGCATTAGCTTGTTCTGTGTGAACGACTAGAGAATTAACAGGCTTGACGACCCACTTCTTCTCTGGAGCAGCTTCAGATGCTTGAGCACGTAGATTCAGGAAATCAAGTAGCTCCAGACAATTAGGAACATCCGCATGTTTCTGGCTGTGGCGCTGCCACTCAAACATCGTTGTTGACTCTAGCTTCATCTCTAGGAGAGAGGTGATGAAGGCGGGTAATGGATCATGACCAAGGGACTTGAGAGCTCGTAATTGCTGAACAACAAGATCGTGTAGAGCACAAATTTCCTTGCTGGAACCCTCTTTCAACAACGGTGCTTCGATGATACGACGCACGTGTGTCATACCTATCTTGAAAACATTTAACAGCTTCATCGTAATGCTCAGACGACTTGGTGAGACCAGTAATTAGATTCTTGGCTGTCTTGTCCTTGATGGCATTCTGAAGATATATCAACTTCTCTTCCTTTGGAATGCCAGGTCGATCATGAATGGAAACTGAAAATTGTTCCCAAAAGTTTTTCCAACTCAGAATGTCACTATGAAAGGTTGGCAGTTCAAGTTTGGGCAATTTGGTTGTTGAGGCAGTGTCACTGTGACTGGTAACAGCTGGTGGAGCGGTAGCTGCACACAGACGCTTCTTCATGGTCAAAGTAGCTTCAAACAAAGCTTTATTGGTACGGGCTAGATTCTGCATGATCACGCCTTCAGGAGCAACGTCAGAGGTGAGCAAGGAGTCCTTCAATTTGCTTAGTTCAACTTTCAACTCGACAAGTTGATCTTGGTACTCTTCAAGCTCACAGGTGCTATCTGCATGACTGCTGTCTACACCCGCAACAGAAGCGGATATATCTTTCAGCTTCCCTTGAAGGAAGGTGATCTGCTTGCCAGCAATCTTGACTGCTTTCGACTTTGAAGTAGGTGAGGCTAAAGTAATCAGACGTTGAATTCGCACACTGAGTATCGAAGTTCAACGAAGCAAGAATGATTTCTAGACGAAGAAACTACAAAGCTATAGGGTTCAACAATCTATCTGGCTCGAAGGACCAATGTTTATGCGATTTCTCCACTAGAAGGATTCACTACACTCATGCACCACTCCACACGTACTAAATTTTCATCTCCAATTAAATGTTACAAAAAAAAGTTAAAACAGATTTGCACATTGAGTGACGACCTATACCGGTCTATAATAAGCATACAGACTTGAACATCAACTGTGGGCCATCTTGTAACCTTTATTAAGGGATAGAAGTGATTGAGATCATTACTTTAGTGAGCTAATAAAATTAATAATAGTCATGATGATTCATTATCTACGGTCATGATTTTAAATAACTTACAAAATTTGATCACAAACTAACTTCAATGACGCAAGAAGACAAGCTGTAAGTGACATATCCCAAGCACAGTCACAAAGCACACTGACCAACCCAGTCTTGGAGTGTGCTGAAAAGTACAAGGACACACTTATGCCTAGATCTGTGACAGTTGCTGGTCCAGCTCTCTGTGTTGACAAACACAGAGGATCATGTCTGGGTACGAGCAGCAAGAGGAAGAGTAGCATCTTCCTTGATAACACAGAACTTCTTTTGAAAGTCATCACACAACTTGAACCACTGTACAGCTAGCTAGCTACAAGGAGTGAATTGATTTTCTATATATTCCCGCCAAATGCACTCCAGAAGTCACATGGCATTTGCACATGCACATTATAATTTTCTTATTCCACATTGCGACTAAGTTAAAGAAGTGTACGTAAGATAAAAAATCACGACCCGGCAAGGCAGCGCAACATATCAGAACCTTCCACAGACAGCCAGCCCGATGGGAACCCTAGCACTAGTAGTACCCATAAGGAAGCAAATATATACCAGTACTGCATGCACTCCCTCCATTACCCCCAAAAATAGTCTGTAGGATCACACGAGGTGAGTTCATTGAGTTGCATACATTGCTGCATGAAAATATTGCTACGGCCCCATCACGTGGGGAGCACATCACAGTACGCTTGGATATAATAATAATGAGTACAGCATATGGAATGACCTCCAACATGCAAGCCATCCTAGCAAGCGCAAAATCACAAACCTTCAATCTTGGATGGAGGCGTGGTCAGTTTATGCTCTAATTATCACTCATCATGCACCAGAGCGCGCCATTGAGCTACTGCATTACCAATATGTAATTTGTGAGGCAGCCCACCGCTACAGTTTTTCCTTAGTTGCTGAGTATGATAGAAAATCTAGGTTGAAAGCTGCTAACAATCTATTGATCTCATGGGACAAAAAAGATAATGAACTGTGGCTTGAGTGCCTTACAGCCAGTTCAGATAAACAACCGTCTGCATCCACGAGAACCCGTATACCCCTTGCAACCACTGCGGTAGCACCACACACTGGCCACGGAACTCACTTTTTGTCTCAATAGACCACCACCAGCTACCAGTAGCCTTCCACACAACCCTGCTAGTGACAGACCACTCTGTCATGACTTCCAGGCCAAACGTTGTTACAGAACCAACTGCAGGTTCTGACACAACTGCAGAGGTACTCATGTTTTGTATGAAATAACCATGACCAACATTGCATGGTGCTATTGAAATTTGGGAGCTATGCAACAATAAATGACAAAAATTACCTGGCTATATCTGTTTAGGATAGTATTATACTCTTGACTTGTGCATGTTTGTCTCACTTTTTGTATCATTCTTCTTCTTTCAGTATGGCTTTTTTACACCTTGAAGCAGCAGAGCACTTTTCATACGAGCAAAGATTCCTTAGATACACTTAATCTTGTAAGCAAAATAAAATACTGTTGTTTTTTTACAGATTTTAAAATGCGAGTGATATCGTACTTATAGCTTGTGGTACATATTAGAAATTGCCAACAGCAATATGACCTCTTATCTCGTGATAGATGAAGGAACAGTTTTGGATCAAATGGGCAACGAAAATGTGGCACGTTTTGATGGAATCATTGCTCTAATGGTTGGCCTCTATCTTCCTAATATCAGTGGACCCATGCTTGAGAGTTTTGATCTTAACTTGACTGCTGACACGTTGACATTACACTTTGATGAGACTGTTAGAGTTTCCAATTTTTTCTATATTGGCAGAAATTACCCTTGTTCGGAGTCTTTTGGACCCTACTTTTTCTCCTAACAGCCCAGTTCCTCGTCATTGAGTCGGGTTTAGCATCCAACTGTTCACTGAGTCTTAGAAAACCAGCTCATATACTACCATCTGGCTCTGTTGCTGTATCGGAGTCATCTTGATGGTCCACCTGAAAGCCAGCCAGTTCATAGACACTTTATTTTCTGACATTGATATAATACTTACACTAGCTCTATACTTCTGGAATACAAACCATTCAATTTTTTGATGCTTACTCAATAACTGGTTATTGTTGTGTAAAGTAGTCTGTCAAACCTTTTCTGTTGCTTTTTCAGGCATCTTGAATAGTTGCCACCTGGTGTCAGCATATTTTGAAGACGTGGGATGTTAGCTGGCTACTTTTTTGTTGCTTTTTTTACAACAAAACAAGCCCTAATCAAAGAGAAAGAGGTCAGACTATCTTCATGCGCAATCATTCTATACTTTCAGTTGATGTTTGTGGTGATGTTAAACTACACAATTATGATGCAATTTTCCCTGCCTGCGCTCTTCATGCATTATTTGCTTGTTGCTACGACCGACCACCCTTAATGTAACTCACATTTGGCACTAGCAGTTCACAGTGTGAGTGTTGTACTGTTTGACCTATTGAAAGATTTGGCTCCCTCAGGCTTACAGGTAGAGGAGGTTCGACCTTTTGCAATTAAAGTCCTCTACGTCCTCCCTATGTGTTCAATACATTATAAGTGCATGTGGAGGATTTTAATCACAAAAGGTCAAGCAAAGGTCAACCGTGTCGAACCTCATTTAATTGTAAACAACTTGTCACCTCAACACTACATCAGGTCAAGTCTGGGATACTTCAAGGTTCAATTCTTGGACCTCTGTTGTTTAATATTTACATCAATCCACTAACTGAACTCAGCTTCTCTCCAGGTCAGTTTCCTGTATTTTGATGACATTTAGTTGTTTTGCACAATTATTGATTCCTTGGGTGATGCCTCTTCTCTTCAAAACGATATAAATGCATCTCTATACCTGGTTGACTGATGCCAGCTTAGAACAAAACGTACACTAAGGCTAAACTTAATGTTCTTTCTCATAAGGGTGTTTGCCCTACTGTCCCTAGCTGTCCCATGCTAGTCAAATGAAAGGCACCATATGCATGGTGCACAACCCTCGGCGTATATACGCTGTAATACACACTGTCTATACAATACTATATTTAGTGCATCAATGCATTAAAACACATTTTCTATACTTACTGCAGCTGTATAACATCGAGGCTGGCAATGCATGCAGACTGTACTGTGCATGGGCGTGGCTACTTAGGCAACGTTGCGATCATAATATTATCACAAGCTATCTTGCTGCAGAGTTTGCAAAACACAAGCCCTTGGACTAGAAATACTCTGTTACGTCTAAGCATTTGTACTAGAGTCAGTGTCGCTATCTCAGACTTCCAGTGTTTTAGCGAGGTGCAGTTAGCGCACGATCAGGCAACTCTCGTTAGCTCGCTATACATATACCTATACGTAGTGCTATAGTGGGTGGGGCCACGTAGCCAAAATGGCCGCCCGAGCGATGGCTCGGACTGAAAATCCTGGCATAGCTCAAGAACTATAAGCTTTTAGCTTCTGATACACATATTTTTTTAGATGAACATCAGTACTCCATGCTTATGTCCTTAATTTTCAGAGTAGACTTGCTGTTCTTCAGATTAAGAGTGAACACACACACACACGGAAAAAACGACTACAGTCGATTTCAGCTGCGTTTGAACATTGCGTTGTTGCGCGCACGTGTGCGTCATTGCTGCGTAACATTGAGTCATGATCTATGACCCCATTCAGTTGGCGCCATGCCAGACCATGTGTAGTTTTTTTTGGTGGTAGCTATGCTTATTATATACAAGTAGTAAAAATTTCGAAAAAATAAGTAGTGTAGGAATGGGCAGTGCGGTAAAAAGTATTGGAACAAGGCATGGTCTTAGTTTCGGCACATGACTACTTCATTTTTATTCTTGATCCCTCGTATAGATTTTTTGTGTCCATGCAGTTGCAATAATTTGTACACTGATTGTATACTGTAGCTTAATTATTATAATTGCATGGATTGATTGGTTCAAATTTCTACTATAATCCCTTGGCTAAGAAATGAAGTAAACCATAACAGACAGGTATAAATTGGACTGCTGGCCAAGAGTTGGGCATAAAAATGAAGTAGTCCAGGGGCGGATTTAGGATTTTTGGAATGGTGGGGTTGTCCAGCGCTGACAAAAAAACCACACCCACTTTACAGGAAACCACACCCATTTAATTATGTTATCTAACCTTTCAACTTTTAATACTGACAATGATTCAAGACACTACAATGAAATTTGTGTGCTTAATTCCAGTATATTATATACTGTCCAACAGTAACTTTTAGTCTGTAAATAATGTTCCTTGGAACAATCTGCGAGGATGTGCTTGAATAAAAGCTTGCAAGACTTCATCAATTGGAATCTGTGTGCTGTAGTGCATGGACATCACTGCAAGATCAGAGAGGTGGTCAGAAGTAAGTGTGGATCTAGTATAAGTCTTTATCCTTCGCAAGAGAGAGAAAGATCTTTCGGCTTCAGCACTTGTAATCGGTAGTGTGCACCCTATCACAAGAAGAGTGTGGATGTTTGGAAAGGAGTCATTGTCACATGAACCTAGAGCCAGTAGGAGATTACTTGGAGTTTCTACATGCTCTTGTTGCCACAGTGATTGCCATCGTCGCAGTTCACTCAAAAGCGATGTGGAACATGGGAGATCTTCTTGCCAGAAAAGGAAATCATCCAAATGGTCACAGAGATCTACACTGCTATTTAGCATTACTGATGGCACAAGACAAAGAAGAACACTGGCATGACCTTCGTCACCATGAAACCTGTTTTCCAGCTGACCAATAAGATTATCAATCAGTGGAATTGCAACTATTCTCTTGTAGTGTTGTTGTGGAGAAGTACTGGGTGTGTTGCTGCGGTTTCTTTGGATGCTAGTTTTCCTGGGAACACTCTCGTCCATACCTATCTTGTCAGCTAACTGCAAGATTTCATCATACCATGAACTGAATGTTGTATCAATGGTACTCCTTATAGCTTTGACTTTCTCTATGACTTCATTTGCCATCTTGTAAGCTTCGTAGATATCTTGATCACGCTTTTGAAGCTTTGAAGCAAGAGATTTGACTTCATCTAAGGCATTTTTAGTGATCAAGAAAACAGCTAGNGTAGTCAATCTCTGGGCCATTCTTTCAGCAACATATGCCTTATATAATAGTTTATTGTAGTAACTTAGCAGATTATGTACCTTTCACATTCGTATAATATTATATGTGTATAAGAACATTATCAATGGCAGTATCTGTTGCGATTGAAGTGTTAAGTGTGATCCAGGTCGCCCACAGAGGTGGGTGACCTGGATCACCACCTCTGTGGGTTTTTTTATTATAATTTCTCTCTCTCTCTCTCTCTCTCTCTCTCTCTCTCTCTCTCTCTCTCTCTCTGTGTGTGTGTGTGTGTGTGAGGCCACCACATGTAACACAAATACTAGCCTGTGGTTAAGTTTATCCTAGCCAAATCTGCATTCAATGCCATGGCATCAGTAGTGTGGGAATGCTTAGGTGGCTAACCCAGAGGGAAGGAATTAGAGGTTAACTATTCAATAGGATTTAGCCTGTGTCTAGACCACAATAGAACAAGTCTCATTCCTATGCTGGAATATAAGCATGGAGCCTAAGTAATGCCAACCATTTTTGTTCTGAAGTAGCTGCAAGCCGAATCTACTAGCTACCTTCTGAAAGTAACAGTTGGCAAGATCTTTCCTTTTTTTTGAGAAATTGTCTGGGATACCTACAACAATGTAACAGGTACCATACAAAGTAGATAAATTAAGTCACGTGGCAAGTTTTTCATACTTGGAGATACAAAAGAATGATGCTTCATCACTGGACTACCCGGACTCCTACCTAGGGGAGTGGTCCCGCCCATGTCCATAGGTTACCACTAGTCGAAAGTTCAAAGGGACCGAAACTGTTGGTAATGCGATGATTGGTTTGGGTACTTCCCTGATGACCGGAACTATATACTACTGAAACTTTGAAACTTTTATTTCTATTACTGTGTGTTTGGTTATACTATTGGCAATGTTTTCTGCCCTAGCAGAGGCTCGGAAAGACAGTTGACAAGTCCTTCCCTTAATTTTTATTTCTCACTTTTCCTCTCTCTGACACACACACACAGTCTTCGTATACCTGTCGAAAGACGCAACATCTTGACATGCTGCTGACGATGGACGCAATGTCCAGACAGCACAAGACCCAATCAAAACTTCACTCGTGAATCTCTCTCTCTTTCTCTCTGACACACACACACACACAGTCTTGGGGTACCTGATGAAAGATGATACATCTTTACAGGCTGCTGACAATGGATACAACGTTCAGACAGCACAAGACCCACTCAAAACTTCACTCAATCTTTCTCTCTCTCTCTCTCTCTCTCTCACACACACACACACACACACAGTCTCGGGGTACTGATGAGAGACGCAACATCTTGACAGGCTGATGATGATGGACGTGACGTCCAGACAGCACAAGACCCACTCAAAACTTAACTCAATATATCTCTTTCTCTCTCTCACACACACACACACACAGTCTCGGCTTATCTAACGAAAGACGTAACATCTTGACAGGCTGCTGACGATGGACACAATGTCCAGACAGCACAAGACCCAATCTAAACTTCACTCGTGAATCTCTCTCTCTTTCTTTCTGACACACACACACACACACACACAGTCTCGGGGTACCTGACGAAAGACACAACATCTTGACTGGCTGCTGACAATGGACGCAACGTCCAGACAGTAAAAGACCCACTCAAAGCTTCACTCAATCTCTCTCTCTCTCTCACACCCACACACCCACACACATACACACAGTCTCAGAACACCTGATGAAAGATACAACATCTTGACTGGCTGCTGGCAATGGACGCAATGTCCAGACAGTAAAAGACCCACCCAAAGCTTCACTCAATCTCTCTCCACACCCACACACCCACACACATGCACACAGTCTCGGGGTACGTAATAAAAGATGCAACATCTTGACAGGCTGCTGACGATGGATGCAACGTCCAGACAGCACTTAGACTGTGTGTATGTGTGTGGGTGTGTGGGTGTGTGTGTGAGAGAGAGAGAGATTGAGTGAAGCTTTGAGTGCATCTTTTACTGTCTGGACGTTGCGTCCATTGTCAGCAGCCAGTCAAATTGTTGTGTCTTTCGTCAGGTACCCCGAGACTGTGTGTATGTGTGTGTGTGTGTGTGTGTGTGTGTGTGTCAGAAAGAGAGAGAGAGAGAGAGATTGAGTGAAGACTTGAGTGGGTCTTGGGCACCTGACAAAAGATACATCTTGACTGGCTGCTGACAATGGACGCAACAGACAAAAGATTATAAAACTGACCTGAGATACAAAAGATTATAAAACAGTTAGGTGTATCATACTTGCAACAATATTCCCAGTACGGTAATACTGGGTACACAGGAATGGCACGGATGGCCCATTAGCGCAATACAAATATTTACGCGAATAACCTGACGCTTAGCACTAAAAGGCTTCTTAAGCTACTATTTAGCTCTTTCTATTTCTAATTAGCTCAAAAACATGGCCTAAAACAATCGCTAAAGTAACAAACACACATATGCCAAACCTCCAATTTTCCCCATCTTCTTCTTCTTCTTCTATCTTGGCTCAACTTTTCTCAGAGAGTACTCACTTTCAGAAGCTGATTCTTGAAGAAACGAACTTGGTTTCTTCCAGGACAGTTGCTTTTGCCATCGGTTTTTAACGCCTCTCATTGAGTAGCTAGATACAAGGCAAAAAGCGCCTCCTCCATATGGCCACCATTAATTTCTACACTCATGCATAATTCATTAGCTTCTAGAAAATTTGAATTGACGACCCTTTCCACACACAAAAGTGTGCATTATTTGGAATTAAATGCACTGAAGTTGCCTGAAACTATTTTGTGATTCCTCGTTGCTCTTCTTAAGAGATGAATCAGAACTTTGATTATCATAACATATAGAAAGGCAAGTAAATCTTATGATACAGCTCCTGCCTCCAAATGACTGAGATGTGTTTCACTTCAGTATCAACAAGCAGGCTACAACTTACCAGCTCAGCAGCCCGCTGCTGGCTCAGTGATTCTGGTTTGCCAGACTACTAACTATACACACCAACACAAATGTAAATTGTAGAATTATGGAAAAATGAGAACAAACAAGTAAAAAAAACATTGGAAATGTAATGAGACACAGGAATGGCTATTAAAATCGTAAAAAGAACGCAAAAAAGATGGAATGGCTGTTAGAGTGTGTAAGGAATTCTTCCTACGGGCAAAATGAGAGATTCAATAAGGAGATTCTTAAATGCAGCCCATACAGGAAGAATTCTGCCGAAGTCAGTGGTTGATGAGAAGTTACAATCCATGGATGAGGTACTGACACCACATGTCATTAGCTTGGAACAGAGATCATTAACTGATAGAGTATCACTCCTTGTGTACGCCTAGAGTGGCAAAGACACAGTCAGTTTCAGGGGAGTTTATAGCTGGCAGCCCGGAGATGATCTGCATAGTACCTTAGTGGCATGATACCTAAACACAAATAATATTACTATCATCATTGTAGTACACAGACATTAGGGTTAAAAATCGATTTTCAAGATATCGGTTCTACACTTACCCAGAAGATTAGTATACCTCAGAAGAACCTCTGGTTCAAATTTTAGCACTTCTTATGCTTGTTTTTGCTTTTTAGAGCCAAGTTGCTGTTTATTTCTAGTCTCGCGTATGCGGGATGGAATTAATTTCGTGTTTGACAACCATTACCAGATGATTTAGTCCCAGTCCAGGCAGTCAGCTGCTAGCCAGTAGCGGCCACAGTATTGAGAGTTAGGTAAGTGCTTAAACTAATCTGACTAGCAGTTCCTACTACAGTTTATTGCATGTGTACACACTATGCGTGTTTAATTTTACCTGACCGCATGTTGTGATGTTGTGCGGTAAAAGAGGAGAAAGCCTCAAGGGCTCTTCCTCACATTATTTTCATTTACATCCCTTTTCTATGTTCTTACTAAGTAAATTATTTTCCATATTGCAAACTCATATTGCACTAACCACAAACTCATATTGCACTAACCACAATTGCTTCAGGCATGATTGCACAAGAGGCTAAAAATGAACAGTTCATAATAGATTTTCAGTGTTGAATTAGTTTTGGCAAAGGTTTGTTATTATTAAACATGAAGCCTTGTTGATAAGTCTCTTATAGCAACGAGCATAAATGTAGCCATGGTAAAAATGCCTGGGGATGTAAATTACTTATATCACGGGCACGAGGGATGCATGGCATTTATTGACCTCAGCCCTCGGGATTCGGTGCAATAAATGCCATACATCCCTAGTGCCCGTGATATAACTATTACGTAAGGAAGGACCAAGTCTACGTATACAATAACTTTGGTTAAAATCTAATATATGGTTCCATCTGCAATTGTGTGTGTTTTCTTAGGTTTATTCTATTTAAAGAGCATTCTTTTCCTGCAGAACTGCTGGTGGAAGGTGACAACCATGTCCAGTAAACACAGTAGACTTACTACAGGTCTATTTGGCTTGTACATAATTATGGTTATCATGTGCTGTAGTGTAACTCTGGAATTTTGCCTAGAAAATACTCAATGCAAGTTATATGTTTTCCACTTACATACAGATACTGATTTTTTTGCGGAAATTGGATGATGAAGTCAGACTACTGAGGGTTGAAATGAAATGTTGTAAAGATTAGGTTGCAAAACTCACAAAAGAATTCAATGAGTTCAAGAAGATAGTTGAAGCAGCTCAAAGTGAAGTAGATGCAACACGTCTTACCATTGTTCAACTAACAGATAAACTAAAAGAATATTAACTATAATAATAGGAAAAATAAATATATTATTACAAGTAAAATAAAACATTGGAACTGTATTAAGACATAGGAATGGCAAATCGTAAAAAGAACGCAAACAAGATGGAATGGCTGTTTGAGTGTGTGCAGAATTCTTCCTGTGTGGGCTGCATGTAGTACTCTTTTTCCATGTTTGAGTCCCTCATGTTGCCCATAGGAATAATTCTTTACACACTCAAACAGCCATTCCATCTTGTTTGCGTTCTTTTTACGATTTGCCATTCCTATGTCTTAATACATTTCCAATGTTTTTTTTACTTGTTTTATTCTCATTTTTTCATTATTCTATGCATCACATTTGAGTTTGTGTGGATATGTTAGTTACATGTACACTATCAGCATGGATATTCGGTGAAGCATCTCACTGGCGGGAGTCTGGAGCTGTATCTAACAAAATTTACTTGTTTTGCTCATCTTCTTATAAATTATGACAACTACATAACAAACCTGAAAATAGTCTATTCATCTCCTAAAAACAGAAGACTGAAAGGTTACAGAGACTTCAGTACAACCAGAAATCTTCAGGTAACTTGAAGCAGCCATTCGGATTCCAAATAACGCACACTTGTCTATCAGGAAAAGGGTCGTCAACTTGATTTCCCAAGTAGCTGATGAATTATTAATGAGTATAGAAATGAATGGCTGCCATACGGAGAAGGCGCTTTTCGTCTTGTATCTAGCGACTCAGCTAGAGAGACGAATAACCGATGCAAAAAGCACGTGAAGACAAAGAAACCAAGTAAATTCGTTCAAGAATCAGCTTCTGAAAGTGAGCAGTCTTTAGGAAAAGTCTTGCCAACATAGAAGAATAAGAAGAAGAAGATGGAGAAAATTGGAGGTTTGGCATATTTTAGTTAAATACTTTAGCGATGGTTTTAGGCCATGTTTTTAGGCTCATTAGAAAGAGAATGAGCTAAAAAGTAGCTTTAGAAGCCTTATAGTGCCAAGCGCTCATTTTTTGCAGAGTTATTAGTGTGAATATTCTCATTGTACTTAAGGCTGGTATTCATACTAAGGCACTAATTAAGGCTACTAAATATTCACCCATGTATTTTTTTAAGAATACAGTAATGTTATGAAATTTTAATGATATTGGGAGATTGTTATCACTATTCTATGATAACTCCATAACATGTTTCCATGGTAACTATAGCCACACTGCCACGCCCATTGTGCTAATTCCTTTTTTGTTCAGAAGAACTTGCTGCTACGAAATATTTGTTTTTTTGACCCAGAAATTTGACTACCAGTTCATATTTTGTCACTTTACAAAATTCAGCTTGGAAAATTTGTCCTGCTTTAACTACTTAGAAGAAATTACAATGCGAATGCTTAATTAGGTACAAAAATGCGCATTTTTTGGTAGTTTTTACTAATTTACAGCCATACTGTTTTTACAGGACAAATTTTCCAGTTGGTAAATTGTTGATTGATGAATTCTCTTTGATATAATACTAAAATTTTTTGGATGAAAACCTTTTTTCGTAGCGGCAAACTAAGAAAACTACAATATTTTAGCCTCAAATTGAAATGGCCATATATGGAAAACAGATATGTTTCCATGGCAACCATTGAATGTGTGTATTTATCCATGTATGCTGAATCTAAATATGAAATAAAATTATTCAGAACAGAACTTAGTATTAAATACTAGTCAAAACTCTGAACACATTTTTAGCAAATTCAGATCAAGAAAAAACATGATACCTGCCTTAACTACACTGAGTTTGTATTGCGCTAATGGGCCAACCGTGCCATTCCTATGTACCCAGTACTACCGTACTGGGAATATACTTTGGGTTTTTTTAATGTGTCAATTACAAAGTTAATAATAATGTTCATAATTATAATTATTGTACATTGTCTTTGCTGTCAAAGAGAAAAAAAACATATATATATACACAATTCCCAGTACAATAGTACTGGGTA
>CAXIPT010000142.1:363-34058 GCA_964030475.1 Tethya wilhelma
GTTTGGCTACAAAGTTGCTCGTCTTAAGAGTGAAAAGGTTTTCTAGAGAAATCTGTGAGTCCTTAGGGACATTCTGCCCAGTGCCCATCATTGTTGTGCGGGTCCTAAGAGACGACATTAACATTGGCTGCCACTGTAAAAAGTAGAGGAGTGATATTGAAAATGAAATGGTACAATGTTGTTGGTTACTAACCTCTAAGTTTGGGTGTAAAGTTGATTGTCTTAAGAGTCGACTGGTTTTCGAAGGAGACCAGTGAGTCCTTAAGGACATTCTGCCAATCACTGTTATACGGGTCCTAAGAGACGACATTAACATTGGCTGCCTCTGTAAACAGTAGAGGAGTGATATTGAAAATGAAATGGTATAATGTTGTTGGTTACTAACCTCTAAGTTTGGGTGTAAAGTTGCTCGTTTTAAGAGTTAACTGGTTTTCGAAGGAGACCCGCGAGTCCTTAGGGACGGCAAACACAGCAATTTCCAGTATCACTGATGCTCCGCTCGTTCATTGCTATAAAGGAACAAGAATATATACTGAAACAGAAGATAAAAATACACTATAACATTGCTTACAATGTCATCACTCTTACTTAGACAATGAGAACCAATAACTCAGTATTGAACTGGTCGTACCAATCCGCCTTTGAAGGGGTCCTAAGAGATACCATTAACATCAGCTGTGTTTGAATATCTGTAAACTGAAATGAAAAACAGTTTGTTTAATTGAACATCCCTTGTTACAACTATATAGTTAGAGGAATAATTATTAATTATTACAGTTGACCTACAGTGGATTCTGCTTTGTTCTTCTCCTTTTACTCTCCTTTCCTGGAGTCTTCCATCTTTAGTCAGCGTAGGCTGTTTACTTGGGAAGAGGCTACACTGGCAGTCTGCTCCCCCTGCAGTCTCCAGCTCCCACCGCTCAGCTTCCAGCTCAGCAGCACCCAGCAACGGTCAGTGGGCACCAGTGACGCTTATTCAGTAGCGGAGGGGTTAATTTTTTTCTTGATTACATTTTTGGGTCTTCTTGAGTAGGTCCTTACCTCGATTTCGTATCATATAATACCTGAACCTGTCGAGAAAGAGGAGCTGTTGCTACTTGAGATCTTTCCGTTTGAACGAAGTAAGTGTTTTAGGGGTTTTTAAAGGTGCTAAACTTTCATTTTTAGGTAATTTCTTATAGTTTATTCAATAAAAATACCTTTTAAGCGTTTTATGATATTTTAGTTCTTAATAGCGCTTCTTTGAGACTATTGATAAACCAAAAACACTATTGGGTAGTTTCTTAGTAAGCCACCTAGGCCTTTTAAGCCAAGTGTTATGATACCAAAATCTCCCTGTTGCCTTTAATATTTACAGTCCGTTATTTTGATGGTTAATAAACCATTAGCATCACCTGACTTGACTCCAAAGGTTTGTGCATGACACTGTGGTTAATGGATTGTGATTAGGGTCCTGGAGACAAAGCTAGATTATATCTTGTTTTAACACAAGCACACTCCAGTTATTAAGTATGGGCCTAGTGGCCGCTTTGAAATTACGTCTGAGAGTATATCTTACCTAGATAATTTTGAATTGCATAAATCATGCCTTTAATTAATTAATTGCCCTGAGTATATACTGGTACATATAGACCTCATTGACCTCAACCCATTTTGTCGTAGGATGACTTCTGAGTTAATGGGAGCTTCGTTACAGAAGCTACATATCACTAGTACCACTCTTCTCGCCTATGTTGATGAGCCAACATGTACAGGACTTACTTCAGTACCAATTGTTACGAATGAAATTGTTCTAGACCTGTATCGATTTATGTGCAGACATTCTGCCTGCACATATCTGACTCTGACTCAGTGGCTATCATGTTTGTATGGTCTAAGGTGGCCTGATGATCAACTGCCCACGGTTAAATCAATAACTCAGAGTACAAAACGGCTACTAGCAAGATTAGATAAGCTTAGGAAGTTACCAAGCAGCCAGGAAAAAGACCGAAAGATATCAGAGTTTCACAATGAAGAGTATAGTTTACCTGTAATCTTTAGAGCTAAGGGCAAGCTCTGTAAACCACCTGAAGATTTACAACCTGAAAGAGGGCGTATGACAGAATCAAGTAATGATGAGTCAGAGTTTGAAGTTCTTAAGGCAGTCAATGAGGATTTGTGTCGAGAACTAGCAAAGCTTGAACTTGAAAACAGATCTCTAAAGGATGTAGATAGCAACGTCAAGGGGCTACAAGAGAAAGTGTATTCACTTCATCGCAATACAAATAAGAAACTTGGTCGCAGGGATAAAGCAATATTTGAACAATCTGAGCGTATTGATAAGCAAAAGACTGAATTAGAAAAAATGCATAAGAAAGTAGTACACATGGAAAAACAACTCCAGCAAGTGAAGCAAGACAAGGACCGGCTTCGACACAAAGCCCAATACTGGAAAACAAAATCATTTCAAATTAAATCATCAAGTGAAGAACAAGAGCTCCAAGAGAGTGTTGAAAGGCAAGAGGAAATCGAAAACCTAAAACAGGACATTCAGAGTTTGGAAGAGGACAATGTTGAACTGCAAGACAAAATACAAGAACTAACGACTACCGACGAAGAAATTCAGACCTTTGAAAAAGGCAGATATAATGATGATGTTCGTACCTGTTGTTACGAGTTATTATCCCTCAATGTTGGGATAAGAAATGTTGCCCCTGTCATAAAGACTGTGATGAAGACTCTAGCACATCAATCTGTTGGTCGTCTCCCCAGCCAATCTGCCTTGTGTAGAATGATGCTGGAAGGCTTGTCTCTTGCAGAGATTCAGCTTGGAGAGAAACTATCTGAAGATGGCCAGGACAACTTCACATTGCAAACAGATGGCACTACCAAATATGGCAAGCACTTCGCCACTTTCGATGTAGCCACAAGTGATGGCTCTTATACCCTTGGTCTACGCCATGTATTTTCGGGCTCAGCACAAGACACTCTGGATACTTTAAAGGAAATTTTGGAAGATTTGGACATGGTGCAGAAGGAGATAGGTGGAGTTAGTGTCTCATCAAAAATCATTTCCAAGTTAAAGAACACTATGTCGGATCGCCACGCAGCAGAGAAGTTGTTTAACGAATTGCTGGCTGACTATAGGTCTGATATACTTCCAGATGTTATTGCTGGGTGGAATGAAGCAAGTGAGACCGAGAAGGAGACGTTCACACGAATAAATAATTTCTTCTGTGGCTTACATTTTCTTGTAGGTCTTGCAGATTGTGCCGAAGCAACTCTTAAGGTATGGGAAGAAACGTGTGGATTACCTACTGCTCAAAAGTCATCTGGAACACAACGTCTTGTTCGTACTGCTTGCAAAAGCTTTCATGCAAGGGGATCTCAGCAAGCAGGATGTTCCAGTCAGTTTCGAGCACATCTTCGTAACAAGGGTATAGACAAAATGCCGTTGGCAGCGTTTCGTGGCAATCGGTTTAACATTCTCTTTTATGATGCTGCTGGCATTTACTTTTTGAAAGATCATATGCTTTATTATCTCTAAGTGCCCATGGGTCACTAAACCTTTTGTTACAAGCAGTACTCTCTGACCTTAAAGTACCACAGTATATCTCTGGATGTCGAGCGCTTGGAATAGTTGACAAGTTGATCACAGGCCCTCTATGGCGCCATCTTCAATTATCCACTGTATCTGTGTTGGACATGAGTGATGTCTACACCAAAATGAAGGGAAAATTTGAAGTGTGGGGAGAAGATGCTCAAGCTGTTCTTGAGGGTAGTGACCATTTGCTACAGCAGCACGAGAAAGATGATGAAGTCTCTGAAGTTTTGTTTTCATCAACAGATGATGATTGTATGGTTCTAGAGCTGCTACAACTTCTCTTCAAGTCGTTTGCTGCTACTGTGCAGCGTCTTCTACTTGACCACTTGCCTGGAGGAGAGTTTCACTCTGTAGTTGATGCCTCAGTAATCGAAGAGACAAAGTCTGTTCCAACTACCAATGTATCACCTGAACGAGACTTTGCAGCATTGGACCGCCTAATGTCCGAAAAGCCGAATGCAACTCATATTGCTTTAGAATCTTTATTACTCTATTCACATAATCAAACATCTTCATGGCTGAAATCAAAATCTGATGAAGAGAGAGAGAAACTCCTTAAGGCTGTTCGTACTCTCTCACCAATCCAAAAGGCACAATTTGAAGGGCGAAGAGATGAAATACGCACAAAATTGCAGGATTCAGTACAAAGAAAAGAGGAAGAATTAGCCAGAAAAAGAGAAAAAGAACTCAGATTAAAAGAAGCCTTGACAAAAAAGATCCAAACAGTTGGTTTGTGGACGAGTAAGAGAGAAATAGAAGAGGGATTAAAACAACAGAAAAGTGCTAAATCAAAGTGTGAGGTTTTGAAACTTCAGATTAACTTTAGAAGGAAAGTGCTCCAATAGCCACATGATGACAAATCCATATTCTTCTTTTCACACAAAGGAAAACAGCATACACACACTCAACTATTCACTAACTTGATGAAGCTTTTACCGACAGCACAGCAACCTGTTCAAGTGGATTGCTTTGTACACAACCCCGTACTGTTAGTTAATAAGAGAATTGAGCACTTATTCGACACTGACGAAGGCCTACAGTGGTACAAAGGAACAGTTATTAGCTACTCAAGTGAGACCCAAGAATACAAAGTATTGTATGACTCTGAAGACTGTGGGTATGTGTTTCCTTTGCTGGATGACATAGCCAATGGTGAAGTTCTTGTTTATGACTATTGATTTTTAACATTGATTTGTAGTGTAATTTCTTCTTAATTGTCGTTGTTTTATTGTAATGTAAATAAGTTTGTAAGAAACTGCTATTGAAATGCTGTCTATTGGTTCAAGTTGCGTCTTTCTATGACCTTCCAAACTCTAGATATGGCCGGTTGAATTATGTGCTTTTTTTTTATTGCTATTGTGCCATGCTTACGTATTTCTAAATACACGCAAACTGCGGAGAAATTTTAATTTTTTTTTGTGAAATGATTCACGTTGTTACAGTGAATTATGAACTAAAACACGGCAATATTGGTGTCATTGGAATCCTTGCAGCATCTTGAATCAGAATCTGTAAGTAACAAAGCGATCTGTTGAGTTTGAAAATTTGCTGGCGATCGCTAAATTGAGCCACGTGTGCCCCGCCCATGTGGCTCCACCTACTTGTTTATACTTGAGTGAGGGATACGTATGCTCATGGTTGTGCTAATTTAGCTACTAAGTCCAGGTAAGTTATATTTTAAGTAATGGGATTGATTTACATCTTTGGTGATACTAATTGGTTTCTATGTAGAGATGTAGACCGATCCATAATTGTTCTAATTTACCATATTGAGTGGTTACAGGATAATTATGGTCTGTGCAGGTAAAATTAGTCAAGTTCATCATACTCTGAGCTTTTGTAGAGCCCAAGAGTATGATACCACTCACCGGATTATAGTTGGATAATAGCAGTAGAATTATAATAGCGATGTCAGACCTCTACAAATTCACCTGTTTTTCCGCAGAGTTTTTCTAAGTAATATGTAAATGTTCAAGTATCTGACGATAATTATCCACGAGCACTATCCAATGGTGCTTGTTACACGATCATACATAAAACTGTTGCAAAGCCACGCCCATCCAAAAATTTTCAATAGAAACTTCCATACATACAATTATTGAGCTAGCGGTGATTCCGCGCAACCAATTTGCACGGTTTTGGTGTCAGCAGATAGCTCATTCATTGTCCCGTCCAACACAATTTATTTCATGAGCGTACTTCAAGCACGAGTCGAGATATTTTTGATATACTGAACGTCTTCGGAGGTCTGATATCGCTAATTATAATTCAAATTCAGGCTCAAAAAATAAATTTAGTTTCAATGTTCCGATTGCGCAAATGGCTGTTCAAGAACCAAAGACTAAAAATTATGCCAGGATTAAATTTCTTGAGTCTGGTAGAATTGACCTCAGTGGTATCATATAGTGTCCATATACTAGGTCACTCACTTGCCTTTTCGATAGTCCTGTGACTGTGGTGCACACACTGTGATCAATACTATGATAACATTTGACTAGCTATAAATTACACTTTCATTGTTTTGGCTACCTATAGAAGTTATTATTCATTACATTTCATTTTCCCAATACTTCATAATGTTGATATAGCTAGGGTATACTACTATTGCAACTGTTGTATCAGTGATGGCAGAGTATCAAGGAGAAGTGTTTGGTCAACGGAGACCTCCTCTCTCTGTCACCATCAAGAGTATCCTGGACAGATACCCAGATGGACAAATCTTTAAAGTAAGTGCATTTGACTCATTGCTATATGTCAGTCTTCAACCTGAAGTTACTAGTAGCCTCGGGAGATCTCTACTTTCTTTATCAGCTATTTTGTAGCTACTGTTATTGTCAATGTGTACTATTGAAACATTGTCATCATATGATAGGAAATGATTCAGAATGCTGATGATGCTGGTGCAAAGACTGTACAGTTCTACATTGACAGCAGACAGCATGGATCAAGGTCCCTAGTCCACCCTGACCTAGCTCCCTTCCAGGGTCCAGCTCTTATTGCTGCTAATGATGCTTCCTTCTCTGATGCTGACTGGGAGGGCATACAGAGACTACAACAGAGCATCAAGGCAGAAGACCCCTTCAAAGTTGGTCGGTTTGGAATTGGATTCAACTCTGTGTATCACATCACAGGTATGATTTATTACAAAATAATGTAAAAGATGACTGTCATAGACAAGCATGCATCAGAATTTAAATGAAACAATAGGACTGTACAGAGTAAAACAAAATTGTATATCAAGCATTATGTTGTTATCTTGATCTTCACTTGTAGTATGAAGCCTTATGACATCAAAGGAAAAACTATTACTCTAAATCCCTTACTACATACAGAGTAAGCACTACTAGACCACAACATCCTGTGGTTGGAAAATAGAGCACAGTTAGGGATAATAGAGCACAGTTGCAGCAAATGCAGTTTGTTTGTTTTAGAGTTAGAAAGACTGATACAAGTTCACCTGTCTTTCAATGGCACCACTCCTTTTGCCGCCATTTCGTTGGCCTCTTTCTCTGAAACTGGAGCAGCAAACCTAGATGTCAGGCTACTCTTGGCAATGCGCTGACTTGAGCCNCAGATGTTATTGCTGGGTGGAATGAAGCAAGTGAGACCGAGAAGGAGACGTTCACACGAATGAATAATTTCTTCTGTGGCTTACATTTTCTTGTAGGTCTTGCAGATTGTGCCGAAGCAACTCTTAAGGTATGGGAAGAAACGTGTGGACTACCAACTGCTCAAAAGTCATCTGGAACACAACGTCTTGTTCGTACTGCTTGTAAAAGTTTTCATGCAAGGGGATCTCAGCAAGCAGGATGTTCCAGTCAGTTTCGAGCACATCTTCGTAACAAGGGTATAGACAAAATGCCGTTGGCAGCGTTTCGTGGCAATCGGTTTAACATTCTCTTTTATGATGCTGCAGGTATTTACTTTTTGAAAGATCATATGCTTTATTATCTCGCAAGTGCCCATGGGTCACTAAACCTTTTGTTACAAGCAGTACTCTCTGACCTTAAAGTACCACAGTATATCTCTGGATGTTGAGCGCTTGGAATAGTTGACAAGTTGATCACAGGCCCTCTATGGCGCCATCTGCAATTATCCACTGTATCCGTGTTGGACATGAGTGATGTCTACACCAAAATGAAGGGAAAATTTGAAGTGTGGGGAGAAGATGCTCAAGCTGTTCTTGAGGGTAGTGACCATTTGCTACAGCAGCACGAGAAAGATGATGAAGTCTCTGAAGTTTTGTTTTCATCAACAGATGATGATTGTATGGTTCTAGAGCTGCTACAACTTCTCTTCAAGTCGTTTGCTGCTACTGTGCAGCGTCTTCTACTTGACCACTTGCCTGGAGGAGAGTTTCACTCTGTAGTTGATGCCTCAGTAATCGAAGAGACAAAGTCTGTTCCAACTACCAATGTATCACCTGAACGAGATTTTGCAGCATTGGACCGCCTAATGTCCGAAAAGCCAAATGCAACTCATATTGCATTAGAATCTTTATTACTCTATTCACATAATCAAACATCTTCATGGCTGAAATCAAAATCTGATGAAGAGAGAGAGAAACTCCTTAAGGCTGCTCGTACTCTCTCACCAATCCAAAAGGCACAATTTGAAAAGCGAAGAGATGAAATACGCACAAAATTGCAGGATTCAGTACAAAGAAAAGAGAAAGAATTAGCCAGAAAAAGAGAAAAAGAACTCAGATTAAAAGAAGCCTTGACAAAAAAGATCCAAACAGTTGGTTTGTGGACGAGTAAGAGAGAAATAGAAGAGGGATTAAAACAACAGAAAAGTGCTAAATCAAAGTGTGAGGTTTTGAAACTTCAGATTAACTTTAGAAGGAAAGTGCTCCAACAGCCACATGATGACAAATCCGTATTCTTCTTTTCACACAAAGGAAAACAGCATACACACACTCAACTATTCACTAACTTGATGAAGCTTTTACCGACAGCACAGCAACCTGTTCAAGTGGATTGCTTTGTACACAACCCCGTACTGTTAGTTAATAAGAGAATTGAGCACTTATTCGACACTGACGAAGGCCTACAGTGGTACAAAGGAACAGTTATTAGCTACTCAAGTGAGACCCAAGAATACAAAGTATTGTATGACTCTGAAGACTGTGAGTATGTGTTTCCTTTGCTGGATGACATAGCCAATGGTGAAGTTCTTGTTTATGACTATTGATTTTTAACATTGATTTGTAGTGTAATTTCTTCTTAATTGTCATTGTTTTATTGTAATGTAAATAAGTTTGTAAGAAACTGCTATTGAAATGCTGTCTATTGGTTCAAGTTGCGTCTTTCTATGACCTTCCAAACTTTAGATATGGCCGGTTGAATTATGTGCTTTTTTTTTACGCTGTGGCTAGTACCCCGGCGCCGGGGTTGGATAATTTAACGCTAGAACACCGGCACCGGGGAAGCACCTCGTTTAATTTTGAGTTCCGGTGCCGTGTCATTGGTTCCAGTTTTACGAGCCACGTGGAGAAGAAATTCAAGTCAACATGGCCTCTGCTGTTGCTTCTCATGCTCCAACTGACAGTTTTGACGTTGGCGNCACACACACACACACACACACACACACACACACACACACACCGGCACACGGACACACACAACTTTGCGGCTCAGTTATCATTGAATATGACACATGGAGCCTCGGACTATCATGCACCTAGGGACTGGTTACTATAAGCAGACAATCAAAAACACAAAATTCATGTAACATGTTAGTTGTTACTACTATATAATACTCCTCCTAGTCTTGTTTTTGCTTTGTTTTACAGACCTCCCACACAGCTCGATCATTTAATGTCACTATTTTTGACGAGTTGCATTCAACATTTTGTAATCTTTTTACTTCTCTTCCCCCAAAATAATCCTATTCTTCTGGTGATTTTAACGTAGATTTTCTACTTTAAAATTTAATTTTTAAAATAAGTTATTGTCATTTGTATCATTATAATTATTGTTCAACCAAAGTAGCAGAAAGCTGTGTCCAGGAAGATTTGGACATAAATATTCTCTAGTTGACTTTGAGAAGGCAATTTAGTTGTTGGACAGAATTGAATGGAGTCATGTGCTGTTTTTTTTATTTTTTAAATTTTTTAAATTATAATATTTATGCCAAGTGAGCATTTGCAAGGGTAGACAGTCAAATAGCTGAAAGCTAATATATAGGTGATGCTACCTACTATATATATAAACATTAAGTTAGCTTAATTATATACTTACAACAAGAGTAATTAAGTAAGCTAATTTAACCACTAAAATTAGTGTTGGTGATTCATGGGGTATCTGAAAACAATCTTCTTGCAAATAATGGAAATCTGCATTCCCAATGCCATAATTATAGCTGTTGTCAAAACTAAGAAGAACATTTCCTGGATGAATTGGACAATCAGTGCAAATGCAATTAATTTAAAAAAAGAAATGCCCTGTTCTCTGCTGCAAAAGATCCGGAATAAAGAGCACACATGCATGTAGATTATTTAATACAAAATCCAATGAAACCATGTCGTGACGTGTCTCTGCATGCTCCACAAGTAAGCAGTCCTTGCTTGACAACCTAAATACTACAGATGCCAGACAATTCTCAAAGACTGTACGGCTTCTTATTCACAAGCATGTATGCAGCTAGTCTCCAACATCTCTCAACTATAAATGTTTTTGCAATTGAATCAAGCTAGTGATTAAAAGCTAATTAATGCTCTAAACTGCTTCTTCTACAGTTGTTTCAACCATGAATATGCTGTTGGTGTAATCCACTTTTGTCGGATTGCTTTAACTGTGACTTTCTGAGTTTAGTGTATATGCATGACACATATTATTTTGTTGACTGTGGTAGGCAGCTTATCTTTGTGGTTTATGTTTATTAGTTATTTAGTGCTTTGAACTTCGTGTCTCACAGTGGTTTCACCACCATTATTTCTTTTGGTTTCATTAGCGTGCAAGTTTAAAGTATTGTTCCAGTTTGTGCAAGCCCAGCTTGGCATAACTTAATTATTGTTTAATTTTGTGGCATAACTGGACAGTCTATTTATTTATTAAAGCTGTTTTGTGTTCCTCATACCTTATGGTCTTGATTTCACTAAATTAAACTTGAATCAGACCGATATTAAATTTGCTTCAGAATAATAGCTCTGCTATAAAATTTAATTATTAACACTGACTTGATCCACTATCAACTTCTACTTTGGATCCAGTCGATCACGGATGCAGTGAATTAATACATCTTAGTCCCGATGACTTCCCAGAGCAGTTATAATTATAGGATTCAATTTTTGACTTGTTAATCAACCGCAACACTATACAAAATATGCAGGCCATGCATGATGGAATCTCAATTAAGACGATGAAAGCTACTGCCACTAGTAATGCTTTACCTCAGATCTCTTCAATCTGTCACTCAATTAAATTCGTCCTAAATTCATTGCTCCCTCTGCATGGTTCAGACCTATTATATAGCTGTTTCAATTCTCCCCATGGCCATTGTAAGCAAAATTTTGGAGTGCCATGTTATCTAACACAAGTATACACTTATACAAATCAATGCTCCCATATCATCCAAACAATGGGGCTTCATATGTCATCATGCACACTCAAAAATGCATGTCAGCACTGGTTAAAGTTGTTGATGATTGACTGCAGGCAGTGGATACATGATGGCCACATGAAGTATATATATGCCTCACTTTTTTTTGATGTTTGCAAGGCTGTTGACACTGTCCTCCACCACTCACTCCTGAAAACTATCATCGCTCGAGAAAAGCACCTACTAAAGTGGATTGACATCTATATCTTTCCAATAGAACTCAATAAGTTGGTGTTGGTGGGGCATTACATGACTCAGTAACTGTTGTATAGTATCTGCATGGAGTTCCACAAGGTTCAGTGATGGCCCTGATGGGACCAATTCCCATGGGTTATAGAGAAGAAGTATATATAGGAGTTCTAGATCTTTGCCAGCACTTGCTTGCATGCATGCATTCATTCTTAGACGGACACAGTCAATTTCTGACGTAGAAAGACAAAGTCAGCTGCATGGTGACCTAGCCGATTAATTATCATCAGCAAATAGGCTAAATAGCTGCCTGAGATCATATAGAAGTAACTATAGCAGAAGCAATGTAATGGTCAAGTACTCTGTCAAGTAAGTGAGTGTAAATATTTAGCAAGTGTTACCATGATCTCAAACATTACTTGGGGCACATGCATTACAAGGTTTTATTGGTATTCAAGCTCCACCATGCACCCTGCTAAAGCGTATGAATCTTTTATAAGGGCTCATCTGAAATACTCAGCAATTGTGTGGAATCCATACAATAAAGGCAAAATGATATCTCTACAAGTATTAAAAATTTCAAAAAATAAGCAGTGTAGGAATGGGCAGTGCTGTAAAAAGTATTGGAACAAGGATGGTCTCAATTTCGGCACATGACTACTTCATTTTCATTTTTGATCCCTCATTGCTAATTGTAAATGGTTCAAAGAATGATCTGTATATATACTTGAATAGCTGATCAGTATGGATCACATACTAATGGTTCAAATTTCTACCAATCTTATCATTTGGCTTAAAAGTGGAAAAAACTATGGAAGGCAGGATTAAATTACTGGCCAAGACTTGAGCACAAAAAATGAAGTAGTCATGTGCCGAAATTGAGACCATCCTTGTTCCAATACTTAATTTTTACAGCACTGCCCATTCCTACACTGCTTATTTTTTGAAATTTTTAATACTTGTTCATTCACTTTTTTCAACACTACAGTGTGGAGACAATCAGAGACTGGTTAGTCCCTACAATAAGCTTGACTACATTGTAGGCTAGGGTAGCTAATGCGCATGCGCATTAAATGCCACGTGGATAATCAATGACCTTTGAACTCTAAAAAGAAGATGGCTACATTGGAAGTACATGAATTTATACTCTCAGTTTCAAAGCTTTCTATTTTTTGTTTAGGCTTATTTGTGATTAAAACGAGTATCAAGGAATGTAGTACCTATGAAAAGAACTTACTTTGTGCTGTCAAAGTTGGCTCAACGCATTCTGGTTCTCTGGAAATGCTTTTCAAGTAAGCATATCAAAAAATTGCAATGCTTTATGTCAAGTTAAGCTTTACAACCACAACTTGTAACAAAACATGAACAAAACATGGAAATGTGGTAAAAAAATGAATATTAATCACATAGTTTGCATACTAATCAGTTCACATAATTTTCTAAATTTCAATACATTTGATGTTAACTGGATATTACTTTTATTCTTTGTCTTAGTTTGCAGATACACACAGCAACAAGTTTAATTCCTATCACCAGCACTAGTCTGATCACCATATTTCCTGTTCATATTTTGTTTTAGTGAAGTCGAGTCACTGCCATACACCAATATTGCACTTAAAACAGTTTCTTGGATCTTCTGTTCTTTGTTCATTGCCATCATTTTCATGGAGTGAACTTATAACAACTTTGCAATGTTGAATTGGGTCAGAGTGAGATTTTTCAGCNGGATGAAGGAGATGAGGACAATGGCCATAGTAATGTTGCAAATTCACAGACAACCAAAAGTGCTCTTGTGGGATCTGGTTCTGTTCCATCGTCCACTGGTTCCTCACTAGCGTCCACGACAGTCACTGGTTCCACTGGTTCCTCACTAGCGTCCACGACAGTCACTGGTTCCACGACAGTCACTGGTTCCACTTCGTCCTCACTAGCATCCACGACAGTCACTGGTTCCACTTCGCGTCCACGACAGTCACTGGTTCCACTTCGTCCTCACTAGCGTCCACGACAGTCACTGGTTCCACTTCGTCCTCACTAGCGTCCACGACAGTCACTGGTTCCACTTCGTCCTCACTACCACTTGCAGGGATCAAACCGCCCCCAGTAATGAAGAGAAGAGGTCGTCCTAGAGGACATGAATTAACAGTCATTGGACTTCCAGCAAAGAAGGCCAAGAAGGATTCTACTAAGAAACCTCAATGCTTTAGCAAAATGCATACTTCAAAGAAACAAGGTTGGTTTAAGCAATTCCTTTTGCACACACACACACACACACACACACACACATAGCTAGCACTCTATACCACACACAAATGGTAAACTTTGTGTATTGAGTGAAATTTAAGTTTTGAAGCACTTTTTGTTCATTTACTTTTCTGTAGTCATTCTCTCTTGGTTTGTTGACCAAGATGTTGCTACAAAGGCAATTAGGAGTGGTGTTCTTATTGAGGAGGACACAGTGGAATGTAGACCTGAGAGGGTACCGGATTCGATAGCAGATGAGAATGTTGATATTTTCTTAGTTCGTAGACTGTTTTCTCAAGATGCTTGGGCAATTGTTGAAGATGTTTACAAGCAGAAGATTCAGAAAATGATATGGACATGCAGTGTGTGTTACCGAGACCTAAGTGATGACCAGTCGATTGTTTGTGAATCATGTCTATTATGGTATCATTTTAAGTGCTGTGGTGTTACAAAGCAACCCAAGGCTAAAACTTGGTTTTGCAGAGCATGCCATGCTAATGCCAAGCAGGAGTAATTAGCTAGCTATGAGAACTGCCATGGACATTTTAGTGGTTAGTATATTATAACTGATGTAATTATTTTACTGATTATTATGACCTTCATTGACAATAAATGATTATTGCATGTATCTATTTAAGTGAAATTTAAAGTTCATGCAAAGATTTGAACTTTCACGTAATACTGAATGAATGAGTATGTATTATCTATGGAATGATGAATCAAAGACAGTGGACTGGCATCTCAGCCCGACCTGAGCTGCTTGAAATGCTTGAATTGTTTGTCGCCGGAGTTTCAAGTTGAAAAGTTTCCGGTCCGGTGCCGTGGTACAATCTTCTTTGCGTTGGAACACCGTCGCCGGAGCTTTAAGTTGGAAATTTTCAGGTCCGGTGCCGTGGTACTAGCCACAGCGTTTTTTTTATTGCTATTGTGCCATGCTTACGTATTTCTAAATACACGCAAACTGCGGAGAAATTTTAATTTTTTTTTGTGAAATGATTCACGTTGTTACAGCGAATTATGAACTAAAACACGGCAATATTAGGTGTCGTTGGAATCCTCGCAGCATCTTGAATCAGAATCTGTAAGTAACAAAGCGATCTGTTGAGTTTGAAAATTTGCTGGCGATCGCTATTATGGGCAATAAGTGTTAGCTAAACTGTTTCCTACAGTTAGAACAGCTATAGATGCATGCATTAATATTGGGCGCTTCTTTCTGCGCCATTTATAGCTTAGTTACTCTAGTTACAGCCCACCCGCTACATTATTCTACTTAGTAGACTTACTTACCTTGTTGTTGAATCCTCCTGGAAGGCTCCCTGGTCTTCTGTGTCTTTAAAAAGGCTCATAAAGTAAGTTTTAACTAGCGCTTCAAGTAACTTCATGCATATTCTGATACTACACTAAAATTGTACCACAAACATAAATTGTTTGTAACACGGATAGTATACGGAGTTTGTGTACTCGCGCTTAGCAACGTATTCGCTCACGATTTTAGCGAGTAAAATTGGAATGAACGGTCGGTATATTTGAGCTCATATCTCCAAAACTATAGCGCCTAGCCGCTTCAAATTCTGCGCTTCCCAGGAAGGCCTAGATATACGTGGAATAGCTAACTCAAAATTCGCAGATTTTCCTAACCGGCAGGTTTTCCCATATCAAAATTTCGTAAGCATAGCTTTAGTAGTTTTCCAGATATAGTAGCGATATCAGATGAAATTTTAAATTTTGAATAAAGGACTGGTGTGATTTTTATTAAAAAATTCAATGTTTAGGATAAATTTTGGCGCAAATTTGAAGTCAATAGCTACTTCCAGCCTCAAGATATAATTTTTCTAAGAAACCGTACTCAACATATCATGAGCTAGTACTTACCATACAAATAGTGGCACCATGTAAACACTTGTGGTCACGAACGTTGTAATTAAGTAAACAAACCTGAAGTAGTGTCCAGAAGACTAAATTGTCACTCAAGACTGAATGCATATACTTCTAACAGTTATTTGATTGACTTGATTTTAACAAAACACAAAATAAATTTATTTATTGTATAGATACACCATTCAAAACACCACTGTGACAATACTGTAAAAATTATAGTTAAAACAACCAACTATTGGCTTAGTTTACTATGTTCAAATCTCCCTTTTCAATGTCTACAAACAAATTTAGTGATAAAATAGATTCTTCTCCATCGTACTGTACATTAAACCAATCCAGGGTTCCTGGAACTAAACTCATAATTTTGCCACAATACCACTGTTCAACCCCATTAACATTCCACTTGTGTGAAATCCTTTTACCAATCAGAGATTCTTGGCTTGCTAAGAATGGCAATGAAACAGATTCTGGTTGAGAAGATCCTGACAGTAGAGTGAGAAGGTTTTGAACAACTTCATCCACAGTTAGTTTCCTGCGATTCTTTGACATAAAAAAAAAGTTCTTTGAATCCTTTCTGCTCCAATACTTTCTTTCTAAAATCAAGCTGGCACTTCAATGCTGTGAGTTTACTAGAGTTAGTTGATAGTTTTGCTAGGCCACTAAGGATTTGAGAATGACTCTGCCAGAGTCCATACACCATTATATCTTCAGTCAATTTTTCTTTTTCTTTGAATCGTTTCTCTTGAAGTTGCTGCAAAGCTATTTGCTTTTCTCGTAAGATTCTTCCCCTGTCTTCAAGTAGCTTTTGCCTCCTTTGCTTGTACAAATCTCTGAGCTCTGGAGCTAATTGACGGGCTTTCTTAAACAACTCTTCCCTTTCTTGAACTGATTTACTATTTAGCCATTTACTAGTCTTATTGTTAGCAAACAAAATTAAACCTTCTAATGATAATGTTGTAGCATTAGGTTTTTCTCTTATCAGACGGTCCAATTTGGCGAAATCCCTTTCACTTACAGTGTTGGAATTAGGCACAGATTTTGTCTCAGCTAGTAATTGTTCACTAGGAGAGTCAAGATTACCACCTGGTAAGTGGTCTTCTAAGAGACGGTTAAGCAAAACATTCAGTGAACTAAACAGGACTTGTAGAATTTCTTGGACGGTTGAGTCAAGTTCACAAGGTTCAGAAAGTGCACTATATATAGGATCCTCTGTAGGTGGATAATCCTCAAAGAGCACTGCTTCACATGAAACAATCGAAGATGCATCTTTTGACCACTCTTCAATTCGAGAAAGCAGTAGGCGGTACTTTTCATTCATATCGAGAATAGACACATCTTTACTTTCAATCACTCTCCACAATGGTCCTGTAATTATCTTGTTCATCAACCCTAGGGCTTTGCAGCCTGCTAGAAATTCTGGTATTTGTATATCAGCCAAAACAGCTCGAAGAAGCTTGTTGGGGGTTTGCCACACTTGTGAAAGAAACTCCTTGATAAAAGGTGATAAATAATATACAACACCGGCATCGTAAAATAGTATATTGAATCTGTTGCCCCTGAAAGGAGCTAAAGGATTTCTCAAGATACCCTTTGACTTCAAATATGCAGTAAAAGGCTGATAAATACCACTCTGCTCACTGGCATGTCGTCCCATGGCTTTACATGTAGTTCGAACCAATCGTACCGTACCTGACTCTGATCTACTATAACCTCCTACAACTGCAGGAGCTCCAACAGTGGATTCAAAGTGGATGTTCTCCCATTGCATCAAGGTACTAGCAGATGTGTCAGCCATACCAACAAGCACATGCATGCCGCAAAAAAAATTGTTAAGATTTGAAAGATGATCTTGTTCTGGCGGTGACAACTCATCCCACTTACTAATGACAGTAGGAAGAATTTTTGATCGATAGTCTTCCAACAAAGAATTAAATTTCTTCTGCACAATATGTCGGTCAGACATGGTGTTCTTAATTTTAGCAACGAGTGTGTCTCCTGACCCTTCACCAGAAATTGTATCGAGATCACTCAAAATTTGCTTGAAGATATGCAAAGTTAGGTCAGCAGACCCAGTAAGCATCTCACATAAGCCTAGGGAATACACCGTGGAGTCAGTTGAGATTTGATAAGAACCATAATGTTGTCCAAATTTTGAGGTTCCATCACTATGTAAGGTAAGATTATCATCATTATTTACACCATCTGCAATTTGCTGATATGCAATACATTTCATTTCACCTAACATGCCACTAAGAGTGCTGGGCTTAGGTAAAGGGCCAACCTCACAACATGCTATGTTCTTCAGGACTGATCGAATAACAGGTTCAACTTGTTTGACTCCAACATTCATCGAGAGAAGTTTGATACAGCATTGGCGAACGCCATCGAGAAATTTCTGGCCCTTTTTAGTACAGATACAATTTGATTCAATTTCATCAATACGCTCTGCTAAAATGACTCTTTCTTGCCGTGCCACTTCAACTTCAGTAATCAGCATTTCAATTTTACTCTCTAATGCATCCAATTTAGTACTTAGCTCTGTATTTTCAGCACATGTGGCTTCAATTTTTTCTGTTGACCGATGAAGTTTCTGACGGAGGGAATGCACAGAATTATGTGCTGTATGTAATTTACCCTCAAGCTTGTCTATAGTTTTACTCTGAGATTTAATTTGTAAATCCTTCCCTTTAATCTGGGATTGAGATTCCGCTATTTTGGTATCACGCCGTTTAATTCGTTTATTCACATTCCGTACACTGAGTGTGCTCAGCTTGGAAGCTAGTTCCTCAGTTTTTGCCTTTTCTTTCACCAGGGCTAGCTGCACTTTATTCTCTTCAGAAGCCTCTGGCTTAGATTTGACTGGGGGGTATTTAGAGCTATCATGAACACAAAATGGCTGCAAAAAAAAAGTTTCAAGTTCTTTCTTTTTTTTTGTTACGACTAAATTCTGCCTTTTTATTTTCCATTCTTCCTATATTGACTTTAAATACGGAAAACGAAGCGGTAAAGGTTTCATCACAAATCTCTTGCACACGTTCATAGAACTGCACCCAGGTCATATCATGACTCTTTCTTAGAATATTCAGTTCATAAATGGTTCCTTTGCTTACATTAGATATTTCAGGTATTTGTTCTGCACACTTTGACACAAATGATTCAATAGTAAGTCCAATTCTTTGACAGTGTTCACCAGGAAACTCACTAGGTGTACTTTTCACAATATTGGCTGCCATTTCTCAATAATAGCTATACTGCTGCAGTGCACTCTCACATAATATTATAATCACTACAAACATACACACACACACAAAAACATAAAAGGGTTAATACTAAAAATATTCATTTTGAGCACTAATTTAAAACTGATAATAATAGTAATGGAACTTACATACCTGAGTCTCAGTCATGCATGATACACACAAGTTCACCGTACTGAGCCAGCTGCAGAGAAGCAGAAACAAAACAATAACTCTCCGGGGGGTTTCGCAAAAGTTTTGAGTTATAGAATACGGTGGTATACTAATTTCGCTGTGCTGATTCCAAATATGGATGAAACTTTTGTGTACTTTTTGAAGTTGGGAAAAAACGAGCACCACTGGTAGGCTAATTACTAAACTAATGGAGTTGGGTTAAAACTAATGAAAGATTTGAAATCAGGACCACGAAATTACCAAAGTACAGTCTTACCAATCCGTCTTTTGACCACACACTGCCACAGTACCTTCGTGCCACCTTCTCCCATTCAAAACTTAGCACGCGCCAAAATCAATGTAAATTTAATAAGACAAAACGGGGTTAAATTTTATAATGTTCCTAGCTTTGCCACCCGGGGATGAAATTCTTTCGGTCAAAGTGTGTTGGACTCAGCATTGGTCGTATATCATTGCTAAACAACTTTAAGTGTGTGGACTGTTCTTGGTGATTTTATAAAAAAATATTTACTGAAACACATTTATTTTCAAGTATCTGACATCGCTAGATATAGCTTATGCAAGCAGCCCTGCCTCCACTCGTGGCTTCCTAGAAAAACGGTTGTAAAGTTGTTACTAGGTAAACTATGGGCGGTCCGTATACTCTCCGTATCATAATTAGATCATGTACAGTACATGCTGAATATTACCACAGCCAGCCACGTGGGGACTAAAAATCATTTAGTGAGAAGCGAGTAGCTAGGAAAGAAGACCCAGAAGACAGCTAATGGACTGAAGGAGGTAAGCGCTTCCTAGTAGAGAGATAGATTCTAGGTACAGTAAGTTCTAAGAACTAAGATAAGCCTCAAAATAACCTGTACGCGATCGCCGTACAGGGAGAGGCATTACCTACGAGTAGAAATCTACTGTATGAAAGCGCTTGGCTTAGACAAGCATGTACAAAGATTTAACTTACCTTTCTGTCTATGTGCTGTAGCAAAATTTTGAGATTAGTCAGCTTATAAGTTAGAGAGAACATCGAATAATAAATCATTTTTAGAGGCAGCTGCCTTGCTTATAAATATTCGCTACGGTTTGTTGCACAGCATAGCAACTGTTCTCCGTGTTAGCAACTAAGTAAAAATGAACGAGGCTTAGACTACTGGCTATATCTCTGCAACAGAAGCAGCTCCACCCCTCGAATTTTGCATGGAGCATGCTGCAGCGCATCCGTGCAAGAAAAAAAAATCGCGCAAAAACGCGAATTAAACTAAAACCGGATTTTACTCCAAATACAATAATTTCCTAACCGGCAGGTTTTCCCTTGACAGGTCACAATTGAGAGAAAACAGCTATGCATGCCCTATATTTTAACCACAGGAATGCTGTGACGTTGTTCAAGCTCGTGTATTATCCCTGGTCGCATGCGTGCAGGGTTGCCGTGATTTAGGTAGCTATGCATGAATCAATATATTGCGCGTATTGTTTAGCTATGCGCCTCTAGATGCATGTTGTGAGGCAAATGGATCAATGCATGTGAAAATTCGTTGGTATGTACCTGGATTTGCTGCTGGTGTCTGCTGTGGTAGGCTTGCAGTCGGTAATGGGTGGCCGTGTTGCACGTTTTGTTGTAGCGTTGAACGTTGGGATGCCAGCTCCGCTTGTACCTGGGACCTGATTAGGCTTAGCAAACTGTCCAGCTCTGTGTCAATCGTACCGCCTGGTTGCTGCATGATCGTCGATGGAGGAGAAGTTGCATCCTGCTCGCTAGACGGCGTAGCTGCTGTGGCTGATCGGGTTGCAGTAGTGGAGGCCCTAGTCGTGGGTCTGCTCGAGCGGCGAATTGGGTCGTGTCTCTTGGCGCTTTTCCGCTTAGAGGCTTTCTTCGGAGGCATTGTAGCTTGGTTTGTTGTAAATTCTCACGAGAGATAGCTAGGTTCCAGAGGCGCCCAAAATAATTCTAGACTGGCCAAATATTCTGTGCAGTTTGCTTTTATACCTGGCCTTATGTGGCTTTGCCCCGCCCACCAATCAATATGGGTGCAATGCGTGTAGGGAGTGGCCCATTTTATAAGTTAACTATCTTTAAAGCAAGCTTTAAACAACATTTAAAAACACAATAAGTTCAGTCATCATCTGAGTCGCTAAACAGAATTTGAGGATGACATTTCTTTGAAGGAGGAGGCTCATATAACCTCTAAGAATAATTTACATTTTCTCTGTGTACGTTTATGTTAATAGCGCAACCACTAAATGTACTGTTGGAGAATAATGCTGGAAACATTTGGGTAGTTGGTTGACAGAGAGAGCTTTGATGAAGACCAGTTTGACCTGACATATCTCTCAATGGTAGTCCTGAGTGTTTTTTTGATGAGTTAAATGTCTTTTGACTTAGAATTAGTAACATTGATTTCTGTCAATCATTTGAGGCTGTCATGTAACTGTTTAAACTCTTAATAATTCTGTAGTGAGCAACAATTGAAGGAGCTACTTCAGCATCGATAAGATGTTGCACCATAGTTTTTCTTGTGGAGTGATTAGTGAGTTTCTTTCCTTCTGAATCAATTCCTGATGCGTGAGCTGCAGTTTTCATGAATTCGCGAAGAGTGTTCTTTCCCATCGGTGCATTTTTGTACCATGGAGCATCGTTTCCATGTTTGCAAGATAAAATGGACTATCTGCTTCATTTGCCTCCTTTGGCCTCTTGTCACCGTATTCCTTACTAGACATATTTATTGACCAGTTGCCCACATATTGGGTTTACAAGCTCTATCTGATGATCCTGTACTTTCTCCATTTCTTGTTTTTGCTCCACGCTCAAAAAGAAACTCAACATATTCGGTAAGGTATACCGCATCCATTAGAAGGAGTTGATATGGTACATATCTTGGAAGATCGGTCTCAGGTTAGATAAATACAGAACTTTTCCATTGTTAGATCAAACCATTTTCTAAAAAAATTGGCTTGGAGAGACCTATTGTTCTTCTTGTGGATAGCCACACTTTGCATATTAGTTAGGAAACTTCGAAATTTTGTAATCAAGTTGGAATTCTCCTCTACTGTCTCCACTCAGCCCCTAAACGTGGCTTCTTTTCCACACTAAAAGCTAACTGGAAATCAGCTCTTGCAGCATTCAGAGTGTCACAATGTTGGTCAATCACTTACAAAGAAACTATTCGCGGAGGTGTTAAAGGAGGCATGATTCGATACAGTCAGAGCAAGAACTGTTGTCAATGGTTCAGGGATATAAGGCCCATGGCAAAACCGCTCCAGCCAATGTTTCATGGCCCCTCATCTGTACATGAATGCTCCTTTGAGTGCTCTTGAAGAACAAATGGAGGAGGAAACGACATCAAAGTTTGAAGAAAGATTAGAAAAAGGATACGATTTAGTAAGTGACCCCCTGTACAATGCATAGAGTAAGTTGAAGAGGTGTGTGGGTACTTGTTGGTCATCTAAACATATACCTCCTGAGAAAGAGAAAGGATCTTATCCCAGAGTTTGGCAAACTTTCCATTGCTTCAACTTTTGAGAGAGAGCAGCAGATACCCAAACCTACAATAAAACAGAAGAATGCATGAGTGACAGTCAAAATCCCCTCCCATATTAGTAGTCACGAAATGAATACCATGTTAGAAGAGAAGAAAAGAGAGAAGGAAGAAAAGGAAGCAAAACGATTGAAAAGGAGAAAGTGGAGAAGTCTGTTACAGGAAGAGGACAGTGGAGGGGACGTGGAAGAGGGAGAGGGAAACAAGTAGTTGAAGTACAAGGACACAAGAAAATTCCAAGTCAGAGAGCAGCACATCATCTGACGACCTTTCTCACACTGTCAATTCACCAGAACCTTCAGACACTTCATGCCCTGTTTGCAGTATTCCAGAGTCTGAGGATGATGGTAAACTATGGATACAGTGTGATAAAGAATGTTGTGGTATGTGGTATCATGTTGAGTGCACAGACAGATCCACAGGAATACAGCAGTCTAGGTTGGCTTTGTTCAGATTATCACTAACTAGTTTTTAATTTCTCATGATTTTTTTACGTGTGTTCATACCAGTGCTTTTTATTTTGTAAGTTGTCGTACATTATTTTTTCCAGTAAAGGGTTGACAGTGTTCACTAACTGGCTCTTTGAGTATCACGAACTCTAGGATGTGGGGTTCACGAATGCAGAGGAGTGGGTCTATAGACAACAGTTCTTCCAGAAGGTAACATCTAGAGTAACACAACTATAGTTTTAAAAGAGTGTGCGAAATACTACTGTTTTCTCTTAACTATCCGGATTATACCAACCCTACTCTATATTGTAGTTTTAAGTGGTGATAAGAAATTGACTGTTTTTAAGAGCCTGATGTTAAAGTTCACCTGGGAAAAAATTAGATCAATAAAATCTTTTATGTAAGAAGGTCCCTAGTGTGCTATTGGTCAACACTTGCCCTCTCTCTATCTAAACTACCGTAATTCGCGATTTTTTCGTCGTGAAAATATTTTCGTCCATAGAACAGTGTCCGAAAATTATTTACACGAATATATTTAAACAAAATATTTTCTGATGAATATTTAGAATGGGAAAACTTCACGTGTTCAAACAAAAGTGTGAAAGTTTACTGTAGTGCTTGAGCTCTTTTCCTCGAAACAATGTCTATTCTTCGCTATTTCAAGCCGCTACCTGATCCACAAGGATCCCTCTCCAAGGCCATTCCGTCTGCTGCTATTGCTTCTGCTAACCTAGAAGTACAGAAAGTGATGGACTCTGCAAAGAAGCGGAAGAGAGGTCCTTGCAAGAAGTAAGCTATAAAGTAGTACAAAGATGTTGATTATGACTGACTCAACGAACCATATTACCTTTTCAGATATACAGCTACTGTCAGAGCTGATATTGCCAAGTATGCCTGCCAACACGGTGCACAAGCTGCTAGTTCCCATTTTTCGAGAAAACTAGGACAAAAAATCAACAAGTCTACTGTTCACTCTATTAAGTTAGCATATTTAAAGTGTCTGAATGAGAAACGGAGTGCTGATTCATCGGATGATGAAATAGCCGAGCTACCTCCCAAGAAACGTGGCCGACCTTTGCTTTTGGGAAACAAGATGGATGAACAGCTACAGCTATATTTGAAGAAGATTAGAAGTCAAGGAGTAATAATTACAGCATCTGTTGCTGTAGCTGCTGCAAGAGGGATCGTGATGACCGTTGACAACTTGTTGAATTTGGAGGCCATATCAAGTTCAGCCGAGAGTGGGCATACCACTTACTGGGCCGAATGAAGTTTGTGAAAAGGAAGGCTACCACAGCAAAAACCGAACAAACCGCAGATGATTTTCAAACCCTCAAAGACTCCTTCCTTGACGATGTGGTAGCTGTAGCTACAATGGAAGAGATCCCCCCTGAAATGATTCTGAATTGGGACCAGACAGGGATTCATCTTGTTCCAGCATCAACATGGACGATGGATAGAGAGGGATCAAAACGAGTTGAAATCTCTGGAGCCAATGACAAACGACAAATTACTGCTGTTTTCTGTGGAAGTCTTACTGGTGATTTTCTGCCACTGCAGCTAATCTACAAGGGCAAGACTGCTCGGTGCCATCCTCACTTCCAATTTCCTTGTGATTGGCATGTGACCCACTCTCCTAAGCATTGGTCAAACAATGCTAGAATACATCATCCACATAATTGTTCTATATGTCGAGACAACACGAGAGTCCTTGGGAGATCAAGAACAGGCCGCCCTTGTCATCATGGACAATTTCAAAGGACAAGTGACACCAGCAATCAATGAGCTCCTTGAAGCCAACAATATCCAGGTTTGTCTACTTCCACCCAACACAACCGATTTGCTACAACCAATGGATGTTGCTCCTGCAAAAGATTTTTTGAAGCGAAAATTTGAAAGTTGGTACAGTGATAAAGTAATGAGCCAGCTTCAAGGTGTGTCTGACATTGAGTCAGCTGAGATTGAACCCATTGACTTAAGTATGGCTGTTGTCAAGGAACTGAGTGCACACTGGCTAGTGGAGATGGCAGAGTACATAGCCGACAACCCACAATTCATTGTGAGTGGGTTCCACCGTCCTGGAATTGCAAGTGCTCTCAATGGCATCAAGGAAGTAGTTTCCAGTGAAAATGACGATGAATCGGATGTACTTTCAGAAGATGAATGTGAAACTGATGTAGACTTAATAGATCTCAGTGATTAATACATGTTTAAATTATCATTACATTGCATATTGTAACTTGTTTGAAGGTGTGAAAAGACAGTATATTAATCCGCAATGGATGGTTTTCCTTTAAGAGCCTTCTTCAGTTTCAAAATTTCTTTCTTGTCAGCCATTAACAACAAAAACAGGGTATCTCGAGTCCTCCTTGTGGTAGATCGCTAGAATAGTGCCTGGTACCAGTCACTCTACAGCGTATAGAGCCACCTCTTCTCAAAAACAGTGAGCAAAGTTTGGATATCTTTCGTGGCAAGTGTCCAATAACTGTTTCCTCCTTGAATACTGCCACGGCATATCTATCAGCACTGTTGGTTGGCTCTCTCCTACATGCGAGTTCTTCTCCTACTATAGCTGTCCAGGTAGTTTTGTATACATGATAACCTCTAACGCAGCAGGGCAGCTCTAGCTCCATGATCTCTCTCTTTCTGGCTTGCACTGGACTCGTTTGTCACTGTAAAATATTTTCATCTAATTAGATCTGTCCAAAATTATTTTAGCGCGAAATTATTTTATGCAAAATTTTTCGAGACGAAAAAATCGCGAATTACGGTATTCATTCTACTATAGTACTACCAGTGTAGGTAGATTCTGGACACATATATACGAGTTGAATACCCTCTTCCAAAATAGAACTTGCTTTTTTCTGCAGCAAATTGCATCATAGCCTTCAAAAAAGAATGAAGAAACTCTATTGAACTTGAAAGGAAATACAGCAAGGAGAGCTCTTATATGTGATCTGTCAAGCAAAAACCTGACGTTTGGGAATTTCCGTGAATGTTGAGTTAGCTATTCCACGTATATCTAGGCCTTCTCAGGAAGCGCATATCAAAATTTGATGCGCATAGCTAAAGTAATTTTCCCAGTACGGTAGTACTGGGTACACAGGAATGGCACGGATGCCCCATTAGCCCAATACAAATATTCACGCGAATAACTCTGCGAAAACTAAGCGCTTGGCACTAAAAGGCTTCTCAAGCTGCTATTTAGCTCATTCTCTCTCTAATGAGCCCAAAAACATTGCCTAAAACCATCGCTAAAGTACCAAACTAAAATATGCCAAACCTCCAATTTTCTCCATCTTCTTCTTCTTCTTCTTCTATCTTGATACGACTTTTCTCAAAGAGCACTCACTTTCAGAAGCTGATTCTTGAACGAATATACGTGGTTTCTTTGTCTTCAGGTCCTTTTGGCATCGTTTTTTCACATCTCTCGTTGAGCGGCTAGATTCTAAACAAAAAGCGCCTTCTCCAAATGGCAGCCATTATTTTTCTAGACTCTTAAATTATTCATTTACGTTCGACGTTCCTCGTGACAATTGTACACGATGATTTAGCATGATCACGTGAAAACAATATGACTCGTGCCATAGCGACCATTACCATAGCAGCAACGTTTCAGTCTGCAGCAGAGTCTGAGTCTGCAGTTCAGTTACTGAGTTATAGTTTCAGTCTCAGTTGATTGCTTTTAGTTGTCTTCTTGACAAATTGCCACTGTTGTGTTTGTACTGGTAAAGGAAGGTGAAGCACGAGCCTTTAGTGGTCTTTATCTGAATAGAAAAAAACTTGAAGGTCTAAACTGAAACAGTGAGAAAGGAGTCCTATTGAAAGGTTGAATAGTAATATAATTTCCTATATTAAACTTTAAAAAATGAACATGAATATAATTTATAGCTCTTAATAACCTCTATGATTTTATTTTGCATTTCTCTACAGATAACGTTCACTCCTCTACAAATAACGCCAAAGGGACTTATAAAAATTATTGCTCATCACTTCAACACCCAACAGAATATTTAACTCTTCAGTCAGTGCCCTACAAATTCTCCCTGCAAGTCTTCCCCCCTTAGTCCCCTGCATAATAATACATTTAAGGTATTGTGAATAAAGACAGTGTAGTTGCCATTGAACTATTACTCCATTTAAACATTGATTTTGCAGACTCTGATTTCAAGCAAGCTTCTGTTGTATGCTGCAGCTAAGTTAATATTGGGGTATACACTGGGTTGTATATTATCATTGTAGCATACATTAACAGCACTATACTGAATCCTTTAACCTTGTATTAACTTATTAGTATTGTTCTTGCTTTATTATTGCAAGATGCCTACAAAGGATAAAAAGAAACGGGCTCAGCGTAAAAAGAGGTACTTAAATAATATTAATGAGGAAAAGGAAACTAACAAAAAATACTATTTAAGGAATACTGATAAATTTAAAGCAGACATGCGTAACTACTCAAAATCTACTTATCTTTGCAATGCTAGACGAAAGCAACGAATGTCAAAAGAACATTACAAATTAGACCCAGAAACTAAGAGAATGTACACTAGAAAAAGTTATTCAAAAAACCCTGAGCCTAAGAAAGCCTCTTCTAGAGAGGCCTATGCTAAAAACCCTGAGGGGAAAAAACTGGCCTCACGGAAAAATTACAAAAAAGACCCGAATCACAAAAAGGCAGCCTCTAAAAATGCCTACCAACAAAACCCTCAGGCCAAAAAAGCAGCTTCAAAGAAAAATTACTCCAAACATTCAGCTGCTAGAAAAATTGTGATGAAAGCCTATCACATTAGGAACAGAAAAGCAATTTGTGCACAAAAACGAGACAAATATGCCCTTTCTGAGCCTAAACGTGAAGAATGTGAAAGGCACAGGAAAAACCTGGCTGAGCTAATGTATCAGAGCAAGCAAATCAGAGCTAAATTGATGAAAGCTTACAAAAAAGTTTCAAATGTTTCAAAAGTTTCAGCTAGGGCTGTTTGTGGTGTAGCAGCAAAAAAATTGTTCAGCATGCTGCTAGACTACCGTAGAGAGTACACTAATCTCCTACGTAAGTCCACCAAGTCTATCAAATCCATGAAGATAGAGAAGCTAGAAGATTTTGGTAATCGTTGCCACACTGCTATCACCGAGCCATACTTTTATGACTCAGCTTATCAACAGGTTAAGCGTAAACAAGCTCTGCCTGTAAATTCAAAAGGCCAGTGTGTTGTAGCTGAGATCACTGTTGTGCAAAAAAACAAAAACAATAGTGATAAAGAGAAACAGTCATCAGATGATGATGATCAAAAGAAACAGCAAAAAAAACAAACCAGAGAGATATGGCCATGCACCGAAGAGTGCAAGGCCATAACTGATAGCGAAGTTGAATCAATTGTTTCACTCAGACAGTTGTTTGACAAACCAATTGATCAACTGAAACAAGATTTGTACACGTGTGATGATGGCTGTCCAAACCCCCATCAGGAACGATTCTCTCATTATGATGAAGAGAATGATCGGCTGTATTTCGACACAATTAGTGGACATCCACTGTTGTGTTCAAATGATACAAATTGTCAAAGTAAGCTCAGAATCTTGCGTCATGTGTCTACACATTTTCCAAGACTGGTTACGTTCATGTACAATTTGAATCATTGCCTTCGCAGCTTTAAAGAGATTCAAAGGTTTGAGGAAGCACTCACACAAGGAGATCTAGAATACCTGTTGTGTGTGGCTAGAATCGAGGACGACTTTGAAGAACTTTTCACTAACAAGGTCGATGAAGTTTATGAAATGTCTTCAGATGATGAAGACGACTCTAGCATGGAAGGTCTAGAAACTAGCCTACTGCTGAATCACGCTCAACTCATAGCTGACTACGAGAAAGAGCTTGATGACCACGCTGAGCATGTTTGTTGTTCATGTGAACGACTCCACCAGAGAAAATCAGTATCTAGAGTGAAGCTTAGTGACAACCTAGGTACTGTGGTGTGGCCTTCACTGAAAGCCTACATCACGGAGAACAACCCAAATGCCAGCAACGAGGTACTCTACATGTGTACCTATTGTAAACCAATGATCAGAAAAGATCGGTTGCCGCCACGTTGCGTCCTCAATGGGTTGAGTGTTTTGCCTGTTCCTCCAGAACTGTCAAAACTAGACGTATTGAGTATGCAACTCATCCAACGTGCCAAGTGCTACCAAACAGTGGTAAGACTGGGCACGTACACGGGAAAAGTACCCACGTACAATTCCCTGAAAGCCTGCAAGGGTACAATGTTCTTTCTTCCTCTACCATTGAACAGAACAATGGACACCCTGGATCAGGTGAATCTATCACATTTACCTGATCCAGAGTTGTACGTGATTGTCAATGGTAGACCAACAAAAGATGGGGTTGTATGGCGAAACATGGTCAATGTTGATGCCATAAAAAAAGCTGTAGAAAAGCTCAGAGAAATCAACTGGCTCTACAAAGATGTAGAAGACTCCTCTGTAGATGAAGCTGCAAAAAAAGTCATAAAAGTAGTGAATCGTGCCAATAGCAAGGTGCTTGAGAAGGCTACCCAGGAGGACATAGCTTCTTTTCAGTCTTACACCATCAGAAACATGGAGAGTAAGATTCCTGTCCACTCAGACATTGACCAGTTTGTAGCTAAGAAGGTCAGAGAAGATCCCATTAGCAACAAACAGCAGCACCTGGATGTCATGTGCTTCCCAGATCTGTTTCCCACTGGTGAGTTTGGGGAGTACCACCCCCGACAGACCAAGATAGGGTTCAGTGAGTATGTCAAGTCTAAGCTACTCAACAAGGATGACCGCTTCAGGAAGAACCCACAGTATGTGTTCTACCTGTTGTGGCAGAAGGAGATGCGTGAAGTGTCGGCAGGGGTGTACAACCTCTTGAAGTCCACTCGCATGGAGAGGCTGAGTGTCAGTTCACTCTTACAGCAGGCTAGGACTAGTGACGAACAACTTGAAGCCAACCTCTCCACCATGCTCCAGAGTGTACGAGGAACCAAGCAGTATTGGTTCAGACGACAGAGTGAATTGAAGGCCATGATCAGAGAATTTGGTCCACCGACCTTATTCCTCACGTTCAGTTGTGCCGAGTACGAAGCAACTGACATTGCCGAGTACCTTCGCAAGCTCAACAATGTGCCTGATAGCTACAGCATATCAAGGCTTTGTACGGAGGATCCCATTTCTGTCAGTAGAAAATTTGACTCCAAGTTCAGATCCTTCTTTCACAAAGCACTCTTGAATGGTGCTGTACTGGGAGATGTAACCCACTACTACTACAAGAAGGAGTACCAGGCTCGTGGTGCTCCCCATTACCACGTCCTTTTGTGGATTCACGGAGCACCCGTCATTGGTGAAGACGACCCGAAAGATGTGCTGACCTGGATTCAGGATAGGATCACTTGCCAAATTCCCGACAAAGAATCCAATCCTGAGTTGCACAGGTTGGTAACACGCTACCAGATGCACAAGTGTAGTGCGTACTGTAGGCGTAAGCGAAAGGTTGGTTCAGTGTTCATCACTAGCTGTAGGTTTGGCTTCCCTCGTAAAGTAGCCTACACTGCCAAGCTGAATGAGGTCAATGAGTGTCTCAAATCAAAAAAGAAAATCTACGAGTTGCCAAGGTCTGAGATGGAGGTTAGAGTCAATGACTACAACCCCCCTATTACTCTTACTTTGGAAGGCCAACATTGACATCCAATTTGTAGCTGAGTCCTCACTAGCACTAGCCCACTATGTTAGTGGGTATGTCACCAAAGCTGAGAGAAGCAACATCCAGGACATCTGGCAAGAGGTCAGTGAGGACAAGAGTATCTACTCCAGGTTGTGGTCCTTTGGCATCCGTTCACTGCGTACCAGGGAGTGTGGGCTGTACGAAGCTGGTGATCTACTGCTTGGTAATCACCTGACAGAGAAGTCTGACCAGGTCAAGTGGGTTGATGTGCTCATGCCACACAAGAGGAGCCGTCGACTCAAGAACCACAAAGACCTACAAGATCTTGCCAACGTCGATCCAGACAGTGACGAGATCTTTGAAGGTAACATGCTGGATGACTTTTATCCAGACAGACCCGACTCACTTGAAGATGTTTGCCTGTACGACTTTGTCTCAAAGTATGACTACAATGGCAGGGATGACAATGGGAAGAGGAAGTACAAGGTGCTCAACAAGCCTCGACTTCCAAACCACAAGATCTTCAATCCCGAGAAAGAAGAACAAAGGGAAGCCTACTACTATTCCCTCTTGCTTCTGTTTGTTCCTTTCAGGGATGAGAGTGAGTTCTTGGAAGATGGTGAAACAGCCGAGGAGGCCTTCAACAGGTTGGTCTCTGATGACAGCAGAGCTCACCATGAAAAGCTCCACAGGGCTCTTCAAGCACAGGCCAAGATCCAAGAGATCAATGAAGCCAGACGTGCCGAGGAGAAAGAAAATGGAAAAGATGAGCCTGAGAACAAGGAGGACAATGAGGACCCTCAACTGATGGGTGAGGCCAATTCAGCAATGAATGACCTCATCGACTTGAAAACCAACAACGACTCTGATGGGATGAGTCTCGACGACAGAGTCAATATGCTGAATGTCGACCAGAGGCGAATCTACGAGAATGTCAAGAGTCACCTCCTACACCAGAAACAACACGAAGCAGGAGGATGCAACTGTGATCTCAAACCACTTCGAATGTTCATCAGTGGTGTGGGAGGTACTGGTAAGTCGTTTCTAATTGAGACGATCAAAGCTTTAGTGAATGACCTATGGCCGTCCAAGGACATCACGTGTGCCATCACAGCTCCAACTGGCTTAGCTGCTTTCAATGTGGGTGGAGTAACCATTCACCGATACATATATACCAATTTCTCCTGTCACATTTGAATGGTCCAATGGATTATCAAAACTATCAAGACAACAATTACCACTAACACTAAGTTATGCAATCAGGGCAAACATTGTAATTGATATTGAAGCCAAAGAGATAGCTGCTGGTGCCTTCTTTATGCTTTATCAAGATTATAAAGAATAAATGATGGTCTAATATTTCCAGTCACTTATGAATGCCTAACTAACATTTACAAATTGAAAAGAATTCAAGAAAGAATAGCAGAAGAGTAAAGACTACAAAATTTAGCCCCTCATCCTTGTGTTTAATCTGTTTTTTTCAGAATTCGTGATGTTTGCTTCAAAAAAGATCTTTGCAAAGTGCAGCTTGATGATGCCTCTGCTTCATCATAGAATATGAAAATAGACGACACAAAGGCACCTCTAACACGCAAGTCGACTCCAACAAAAATCAACCAGTTCAAACAGGTATAGTACCCCTGGCACCCAGCACAATTGACAGCCCAGCTACTCTCTCACAGTTGAAGCTCTCAGGGCAGTTAACAAAGGTCTCAGCAAACCGTGCACGTGACCCATTAAAAATTACATTATGTAATGCAATGCAACCGTCACATTAACAATGAAGTCATATTTAACTGATTTCCCGCAAGTACGCACTTGTTTGTAGTTGTACTAAAAAATTCAATTTTTAAATGCGAGGTAAGTACTTTTGTGTACTATGACCTTTAGCACTATTGTTTAGCCAAAGCGTCTAAGCACTGAACTCGGAACTTCCTGCACAAATAGGTAAAGTAACTGTCCACTAATATACAAAGTTTGAGTTGCAACTCTTGAAGGGGTGTGGCTGTAGCAGTAGCTAAACGACTAAGAGGTCACAATTGATGTGATCATGATAGTGATGTTTACATTGACAATTTCTCTACAGCCTTAAGGTTTTGCTTGTAGTCATTTTGCCTACATTACATTATGCCTACCGGAAGTCAGAATATCAACTCGCCTACGTGCTTTCAAGTGAAGGCGCATTAAAAACTGTGATGCGTGTGCGAAAGCACAAAGACAAGCCCCTGGGCCTCAGGACTGTAAAATTAGAGTTTCTGCAGTATTCTTACACTGCAAGGGATTCGTGAAGAGAAGCCTTTTTTGACTGTCAAACCATGATCATCATGATCGTGATCACAGGGGGATAGAGCTAAGTTTTTGTCACAGTCCTCTTGTGTATAAGCTCAAAACTTGCTAGGTAGATCTAGGGATAATTAGGTTGTGCAGCAATGCCATTATTTTCAATATTTAGGCAACAAAGGCCTTAGACGAATGGTAAAATTCAATTTGCTGATAATACTCCTTCGTAGCGCACCTAGGCTAAGTTTTTTCACAGCCTTTCTAGATTAAAGCTTGAAGCTTGCAATGAGCCTGCAAAAATTTACCAAAAGCCTGATAGAAGCAAATTCTTGAGCTTTCTCTGTAACTTAAAGAGTGTAGCTACTTTGATAGGCGTTTTAGTATGAATCACACTATGCAACAAGAAGCCCTGCAACTTTGATCCGCAATTAACCTTGTGACTAGGCATTTTACTTAGACAAAATCTGGGCTGACGGATGGGTAANATCAGTTCAAGAAAGGGAAGAGTTGTTTAAGAAAGCCCGTCAATTGTAGCTCCAGAGCCCAGAGATTTGTACAAGCAACGGAGGCAAAAGCTACTTGAAGACAGGGGAAGAATCTTACGAGAAAAGCAAATAGCTCTGCAACAACTTCAAGAGAAACGATTCAAAAAAAAAGAAAAATTGCCTGAAGATATAATGGTGTATGGACTCTGGCAGAGTCATTCTCAAATCCTTAGTGGCCTAGCAAAACTATCAACTAACTCTAGTAAACTCACAGCATTGACTTTAGAAAGAAAGTATTGGAGCAGAAAGGATTCAGAGAAGTCTTTATGTCAAAGAATCGTAGGAAACTAAC